>JAPYYW010004781.1:0-21133 GCA_030522545.1 Cremastinae sp. A BG-2022a
ATTTCAATTTATCTCCTTACCAAGTAATTTTTGAGCTTAAGTTTATTAAGAAAAGTTGTTGCAAATTGTTTCAAGAACAACATATTTAAAATTCAAGGTCATCGAAGGTCATCTGTGTTTGAAATATACATATGAAAATTGCGAAAAAAAAATCTTACCAATTTTTTCAAAAACTAAGGAAAGCTTCTTTGAAGTATAATAAAGAGCTATGTTAAATTTTAAGAAGGTTTACCATCTAGATTTCAAGATATTTAGGATTGAAAATAGCAATATTTAACACGGGCTCTTATGGAAGAGCACTGAAAATTGACATTTTTAACAATAAATAACTCGATTTCTATACGTGGTGAATCCTCTTAAAATTTGATATGCATATGTATGTCATAACAACGAAGGTTTGTGCAAATTTTCAATGAATTCTTAAGAATATGATAAAACGATAGAACTACCTTAAAGTGGTTGTTGCGTAAAATGAACGCAGATAGATTTCGTTTAAAATTTGCATATATATTTAAGAACAAAATATAAAAAATTAATCGAATTCTCATATTTCAAAAAATATTACTCATATATCCTTAAAATCGAAAATTCCATTGAAAATGAAAAAACACGTTGTAAAAAGTTTTTGCGCGTCTATGAGAAAACATAAGTGAGATAAACGTGATTGAATCACACGTTCACCGAAGTAGACAGGAACCGCAGGAATTCGTTCATTTCGTAATCACCAAACATGCGGTACACACGCACAAATAATCTGAGACGCGTCGTTCGTGAATTTACGAATAATGGATTGATTTCCGTGCGTTTAATCGCATACATTAAACAGGACTATAATTAAATTACTCGCCGGATGACGGGGATGCGACGGCGTGTATATTTTTGGTATATTCTATTTAGCGAGGAAATTGTTCGTACGAATCGTGTCTGGTGGCGTAATTCATCGAGTGGGAAAACGTAACGACTCCGATGAGAGAAAATAGTGAAATCGGATTTGCGACGCCAACTGCGAATTCGTGATTTTCCCGAAAAGCCAATCCACTCGATAACGTTATTTTAATTGCATTCTTCTATTAAGCACCATTTTAACGTTTCAATATTTTATTTTGCGTACGTAGAACGAAATAATACTTTTGAGTCAATTGTATTTAGTTAAATAAGCAAGTTCGTTGCTCAAGTTGTCCAATAATTTGTTAATTGCCCACGAACGAACGAAACGAATTAATGTTTTTCATTTTTATATATTTATATATTGTTAATCTATAAAATGTATCTTAAATGAGAGGTGTTTGATTGAATGTTATATATTAGGGAATACTTTTAAAAATACATATATTCTTTAAAATACAAAATATTTTTTAAAATACATTTAGGTAAATGTCTCAATTATTGAACATGTCCTAATTATTGAACACTATCTTGTATTTTTATAATTTTTCATTCGCCTGAATGCATTTACTTATTTATAAAAATGACATGATATACTTGGAACTTTTATCCAAAAAATTTTTATCAACAACGGTGACGCGATTCGAATTCTCACAGTCACTGCTTATCACTAAGATGCGCCTCTTCATACTTTAGGCAATAAAAAATTAAAAAATTATCGTAGCTCAAAAAATAAAAGCATTTCCGGTTCCTTAGAAAATTTCTTACAGAAAACAATTTTGAAAAACTTTACTTTTTTTAATTTGTGTTTACGTACGATAAACTGTATGGACAGTATAAAAAGAAAATATAACCTACGAATACGAAGTCAATCTTTAATATTGGCAACAAAAAATATAAATCAATATACAGTTCAGAAAGTGTAAAATTAACATTAGATGCAGTCAAAGAAGAGATTTCTTTGCGAGAGGCCAGTCAAATATACGGTATTCCTGTGGTTACTTATAATATTTAAAAACTGGGACATGTTTGTTCAATATTATGGACATCGGCATTTCCAGTGTTCAATAATTGGGACATTTGCATGCTTCACTTTTTTATTATTTAATTATGATTTGAATCATTTAAAAATCATTTTAAAGGTGAGTTTTCGAAAATAAAAATATCAAGCATTCATTTTAATATGAAATTGATGATTTTTTTCTTGTTTTAATATTTTTCATCTCCAAATTCCGTCTCACCGACATAGCTGTTCAATAATTGGGACATTTACCTTATAACTAGAAAAAAAATGACAATGAGATTTAAAGAATTCTGTCTCAAACGATTTTTGCACGACTCCTACCTTAAATTTCTTTTTACATATTATTGTCAACGAATCTCTTATTGTCTTTATCACAATCTGCTCATAACTGGCTAGCTACATCATGACATTATTTATATGTATAAATTGTAAAAAGCTATATTTTCCCCAGCTTGCTCTGTCTGCTTATATTTTTCTCCAGAAAAACTCGTCGTATTATAATGTTTACTGAGAGTAGAGCCTGGAGGGCCTCGCGAGACATCGAATAAATAATTTATCCGCTCACCTTTTTTCGGATGTTTCAGACACCGATATACGGACAAGTATATATATTTTTTTCTACCGGGGAACAGAAAATCCCGTCCATTATCACACTCTCCATTTTTATGATGCGAAAGTGGAGATTCTCGCCGGACGAATTTTCGAGTATACGAGCCGCGTTTAATTTTCTCCTCACGTATCTCCATCGATGCGGACGCAACGTTATTTTACGCTCTTCATTCTTCTTTTACGTTTCATCTTTATTTTGCTTTATCGCGAGCTCGCTCCGTGGCGTCCGTCGTCCGTGCTCTTCGTGTGTGAATTTTCCAGATTTATCGAAAAAATAAAATGAAGAAGAAAAATGCGCGTCACGGACTGTGCTCCGAATTTTAAGAAAAGTTTATTGTTCCCGCTCGCGACACTGTACGCAGGAGATTATTCGTCGTTTGGCTCCTTTTTGCTCCGACACCGCGAAAATAATTTTGCTATTTTGGAATCGCAGGAAACTATATGACCCACGAAAGCCCGTACATAATTGTAGCAATTCGATTTCATGTTCAGCACATTCGCAAATTGCGCTACCCCAGATTTAATTACTTCGCTGAAAATGCATCGTTTCAATTTTTAGGCAATGAGTTATTCTATTTTTACGGATTTTATTTCATTGTAGCGTATATAGAATCACTTGGAATATTTTTTAGTCTTTTTAGTATTATTATGTTATTACATTAATTATTTCTATATTATTATATTATTATTTTAATTATTACATTTATTAATTATACTCGTGAATTTCCGATAATTGGACAACAGCCTATAATTTAATTGGATTTCCATTGCCATAGGGTACGTTCACGAAATTTTGGTGATAAAGTTAACAAAAGGTAAATTAATGAATTTGTATTACTCAAGACGAAAAAGTAAGTAAAGGACACAAGTTTTGCAATTTGCAAGTATATTTAAAAAAATATTTTTTTAATTTTTCACGAAAATTTTCTGTTACTGATCGATCATTTACACAACTATATCTTCAAATATGTAAAATCCCATAAAATTGCTTATTGCATGATAATTTATTTAAGTATCATATAAATTATTTTTCAAAACTTCACGAAACTTCCACACAAATTTTTTTTCTAGCGAGTTAGTATATACTAGCTCAATACCATAAAAATCTGATTGTAGCACGTGTAAGGGTAAAATATCATTAAACGTTTAACCTTGATAATCGATTTTTATCGATACATTTACAAAATTTTTCCAATTTATTCATAAAAGCGACTCCGGCGCGTTTGCGGCGCAAAACCTCATCGACTAAATAACACGCGTCGAGTTTAATGACTTTTTCAACATTAACTCAGCTCTGTGGGAATAATGACGTCATTAAAACCAGACGAGAGGATACGTGAGAGCGCATATTGCGGGATTATCGATAAGTTATATACACGGACATGTAACGCATATACTTTTCCGTATACATTTGTAGATGGCATTGGAATATTTAACTTTTCGCAGAGATTATAATGATTTATGAGCGCTATTTTTAGAAATATGAGAAATTGATAAATTTTTGATATTTTGATTTTAAGCATATTTGAAAAAATTTAAAAGGTTTAAAGGTTGTCAAACTTCAAAGTTGTTGAGACTTAACATTGCTTAGTATGGAGAATTCTTATTGAGTTGGCCAGCAAGTCTTTGTAAAAATAAAACTACTTTTTAAAATAAAATATTTATTAACACATTACAGATTAATCTATAAAATATATTTTCCTGGCAGTATTCAAGGACAATCGAGCTATTTATCTGCGTACTGCATAAGTTATAGAAAAATCTAGAATTCTTCAATTTGTAGGAACCAAAGAATTTGTAAAGACTTTCCGGCCGACCCAATAAATTTGCATTAAATAAAAATTGTAAAATATGAGATCGTTGTGAAATTTTTTGATATGTTCGTAGTAGTAATTCTTTTTTATAGACGCAGTAATTTTAAGATACTTTACTAAAAAAAATTTTATGTACGTCTTTAACCAATAAAAAGTGTTTAAATTACTGTTAAGATATGCTCAAGTTGACAATCTACAGTTAAACTAAAATTGGAAATTTTTTAGCAAAAGCCAGAGTTTGGATTTTAAATTTAATGTCAAGAATTTACTTTTTGCTGGTATTGTCTGTCCGAAAAATCCTTAAATATTCGAATGTTTTTATTATTTGGTTATTTAAAATATATGTTCAATAATATAAGATTGATTTTTTCTTGATGCTCAATACATTTATGAGCCAATAATTCATTGGAGATTAAATATTAATAAATTTTTGTTTGGCAAAATGGAAATTGAGATATCTATATATTGTTTAAAAAATTACTATTTTTATAATCCGTATTAAAAATTGCAGTCTTTAACGACTTTTATAGTTTAATCATTTATAAGAGGTGAATTTTCTTTGAATAACGGTATGATATCAAAAAATACAATATTCACACATTTTTTAAAAAATCTATCATGTTTTTTTTTCAAATGATTTTACTATCTATAATATACTAAAATACGACCATAATTATAAAATATTCCGTGTACACAAGGAAAAATGTGTCCATCAGCTAAAGTAAAAAATAGTCTGCAGAACGCCTCGAAATGAAAACTTTTTTTTGTGTTTTGAGATTATTCTAGTATTTTTTCATTCTCCTTTTATTTCTCAATCGCAAAAATAAATTACAATCTGTGTACGTGAATGGATGCACACTAAATTTAGAATTCGTGAGATCTGAGTTACTATTTGACGCATGGATTCGGCAAGATAAACGTAACGATAAAAAAAAAAGAAAACACGAGTGTCGCACGTGGTTCTCTGCACGATGTACGAAAGCTCGTAAATTATGAAGGAAGCGGTGCGATGTAAAAAATAATTTATTGCCAATATCCGTCGAAGCGTGTAACATGTTCATCTGATAAATATATATCGATGCACACCGCGCGCATCATTCAACTCCATGACAGAAATACAAATTGACTTGTAATCAAGCAGATTTTCACAAATCGACACAGATCTATCCAATATATTCTGAATCAAATAATCGTTCAAAATGTAAACGATTTTTTGTTGTTTTTTTTTATGATAAAAATGTATACGATTAATTCCATTTCAATTCAACGACGATTCGATGATGACTCCTTGAATGAAAATTTTTTTTAAATATGTTATTAAAGATGTAAAATGAAGTATATCTATATGAAAACTTCTAGCCCTCTGTCTTATGTGTACCAACATTTTGTAAATATCTTAAAATATTCAGAGCTTCTACAATAATTAAGATATCGTAACTTAATGGAAAGCCAATTTTTAAAATTTTTAATGTGCTTTATGTAGAAAATATTGTAAATCGAGAAAAAAATTTTTCCAGTGTCTTTTTAGCCATGTTGAGCTCAAAAATTGGATTTTATTTCAATAAGACCTTACAATCGATTTCGATTTAATTAAAAAAAAAATTCATAACATTTTACGTAAAAAAAACAAAACTTTTGAGCCTGCATTGAAGATAGGATTCAACTTCTCTTAAGAATATATATTTTTTTTTAACTATACAATTTTTATTTCTATTCAGTTTACGTGTATATCATTTTATTTGATATTTATTTAGTAAAATGAACGAATTTTATTTTTGAAATTTATGTATGATAGATGGTTCAAAGTTGAAAGTTTGGTTTCCAACATACTGAAAAAGAACTGGTTTCGTATATACGTTATTACAAGTGCAAGGTAAAAATGCAAGTGAGTAATTAAGATTTCTTTTCAGAAAAGCGTATGGTTCATGATTTACTCTTAACGTATATACACGGTTCTGCAGAGTGTTCTTTTACTATATATTCACAACTATCTCGCTGTTCCGGAACGATACGCATCTATAATTCTCTATTACTCGGCTCCATTCTTTTTCCTTCTGCCTGCGGCGTGAATGAATGCTGCATCTCACAGCGCGCAACTTTATTCTTCAAAATGCTTGTTATTTAATGCTCAACGTGCTTTTACGCTCGTATATCCACCGTCTGTTTTGTGTATTTGAGAAAGAAAAGAGCAATGAAAAAAAAAACAAAACGCGACATAAGCTTTATTTGTTCAATTTACACTTTGTATAAAAACCGAAAGTTTTTAAATTTATAATTTTTTCAGGTGGATGTGAAACACCCCATTTTTAGTGATTTTTCGAATAAATGTGTATTTTGTATTTTTCAAGCAAATTGAGTGAAATTTGAATATGTTATGCAGAGTACATTAAACTAGTGCATGACGTTCTTGGAATTTCAAAAAACGAAAAAAAAATTTTTTTAATTTGACTTCACTTTTACTTCACTTCACTCGAATTGGATGTTTCACAGGGTAGTTTTATGTTTTATCGTTTATTTAGGATTTCATTGAAAATTTGCGCAATGCTTCTTTGATATATGATATGCAAATGTGTATGAAATTTTAAAAAGTTTCACCATGTAGAAATTGAGATATACCATATTGTTAAAAATCCTAATTTTCACATGGAAAAATACTTGAAAGTGACGGTCGTAAAAGAAACTCCTTTATATTTTTAAAAACATTAGACTTTGAAATCTTTCAACATTCTTTTTCTATGTATAGTTTGTACATTTGTCCTCAATTTAAATAGTAAATAAATCGTTGTTAAATTTATTTCATACGTTTAATAAATGGTTTTGATAACAAGTCACAAATTTTATTCACTATAATTTTATAAAAATTTTCTTATTGACGTTATTTAAATAATACCAAATGTCAACTAAAGCTATAGCTTGAAACGTTTATTGGTACCACACACATTATAGCAAATATATTTAAAACCGAATCAATTAATTTTTTTTCTAAATTGTAACTTATTTTTAATATTTTCTTTTTTTGTAGCAACTTGACGACTTTTATGTTAACAAAAATGACAGTAGACCGCGCAAAAATTCATTTTGGTCTTCTCAACAAGCAAATTTCAAATCGCACATTTCAAATTCCAACATGAAGCGTTAAGCGAAAAATTAAAAAGGGAGAAAGTATCCGGCACGTCGGGAATTTGTTAAATTTGACGGTAAATTAATTTCGAGAATCCTCTGCGGTCCGGAATATAAAAGAGGATACTGCTCGTATTTACGAGGGCGTAACGGAGTGCGAGAAAAGGTGAGAAGATTGCGCGAGGTAGAAAATAATATAAGCTGGCGAAACAAATAAAGTTTGCAGCGGTGAGCGTCGAGGACAGAAAAGGGGGGCTCGAGTTGGTGCCCTTTTCGATTCTCGAGGTGCGATTTGCGATAGAGAGAGAGAGAGAGAGAGAGAGAGAGAGAGAGAGAGAGAGAGAGAACGATGAAGGATCGAGCAGGTATCGCAAATCTCCTTGATTGTCGTAATTTTCCAGCAAAGTGGAGGCAAAGAGGAGCTGAATAAGAGAAAAGAGAGGGAAAAGGTAATTTCTTGGAGAAAACACAGTGTCTGAAGTCGTAAAACACGACTTTGGCCGGACGATTTCGAGCGAGAGTAACGCGATAAAGTTCAAGTCGCGATTCCAGAATTTTACACACGTATAGACGAGACGCACACCGAGGTCGCACCCCGCGTCGAGAGAAACCCTTTTCTCAAAAGTGACCGTGTATTGTACGTCGGAGCGCCTTTTTATCTCGATTCGCGACACAACGGTTCCTTTATTGGCTGCGAGTGGCAAAATCGATGGAAGCAACGGCAGCTCAAAAAGTGTCGTAAAATAAAATAAAGGGACTGATGGAAAAAAGCTTTTATTTCAAAATAAAATATTTTGAACTTGTCTTTTTATTCTACTACATTATGTATTTTAGCGTGTTAAGGTGATGTGAAACATTCAATTTTGAGTGCATTTTCGAATAAATCGCACGATTTTATTTTTCAAGCAAATGAATTGAAATCTGAATATGTTATGCAGTGTACGTTGCAGTAGGGCGTAACATTCTTGGAATTTCAAAAAAATACAAGAAATCAAAGTAAACATTTTTTTTTCATTTTTTGAAATTTCACGAATGTCATGCAATAGTATAGTGTACACTGCATAACATATACAAATTTGAACTCATTTGCTTGAAAAATACGAGCGTGAGATTCATCCGAAAAGTCACTCAAAATTGGGTATTTCACATCATCTTCAAATATATTACAGTATATTTTAAAATTATTTTATAGTCGTTATTTGATTTAAGAATAGAAACTCATATGGTGGCTCTGGAGTTTCCAGCCTTCATAGTAATTGATAGGCATTTTAACATTAACTAAAAATTAAATATCATTGAATATTTTATTTCAACAATTTTTTTTATTTCTTTGTTAAAAGAAAATTATTTTTTCGTTTCATTGTGTTCAATATTTAATTTTCAAAAAAAGGAATCCGGCTGCATGATAAGACAATGCTCGGGTTAACTGGTAGGGGCCTTATTTTTCTCAGTTTTGAACATATCCGTATCAGGCAACCATTTCTCCTGTCATAGAATGCGATCCGGTTAAAGTATTGTAAAATTCGATTATTTTAAATCTAATCTTGCGTGAAAAAGAAAAGCATAAATTTATAAATATATAAATTTATAAATAAATAAATAAATAAATAAAATATAAGTAAATTTATAAATATATACAAATTATTTATAAATTTATAAATTTTTATAAATTTAAAAATTTAAAAATTTATAAATTTTTATAAATTTTAAAATTTTAAAATTTAATAAATAAAAATTTATAAATTTATAAATTTATAAATAATTTGTATATAATTTGTAAATTTATAAATAGAATGATTACATATTGATAAGTACATATGGAGTACATGAGTACATGGATGATTCGACCAATCCAGATGAAGTCGAATCATCTAAGTGAGCTCATGAATCGCGTTTTACTTATTATCTCTCACTTTTTTTTTAATTTTGTAACACTACTATACTTAATAATTATTTTTTGTACTCGACATTGTACTTGCGGAATTATTTCCCTGGTGCAAATAAATGCATCTATCTTATTTCAGAAGCCCTACTGGGAAGCTCATTTATGCAACCTTCTGACCCTCGTGCACTTACATGCTCATCTCGCCTCTCCCTCTTAACCATTGCATCGTCAAGTTTCTCAAAAACTTATTACCGTTACAATGAAAAATTTCATTAACTCAGCAAGTATACTGTGTCCCAAAGAATTTTTTATCAACTTTTCTTCAACAAATACACCCAACCTGTAGATGTACTTACCTCGTTCTTTAAAGTACTGTTTTAGGGACCATACTGTTTATATACTCTTAGACCTTTGAGAAAAAGAATAAGTTTCGAGCTTTGCACAGTGAAAACATCTCGTTACCCGAAGTAGATTTTTCGATTCATTTTTACTTCAAAGAATTTTCCACTACGAAATTATTCCCTTTGACGGGACGTAATTGAGAGAAAAATTTCTTAGGGGACTGCTTCATCGGATTACTTTTGTACGGCGTGGTTGTTGGCTCGTCAAAAAAAAGCAGTATCTGAGCTCGGACGAGGTAGTATAAAAAAAAAAGGGAGCGAAGCTCAAGCTCTTCCCACGTCCGAGTTAATACCTGGATGGGCGAGAAGCGTTACCTTCGACCTTAGCGTTCAACGACGAGAGAGAGAAAAGATAGAACGGGGAGAACTTCCGCTGATGTATTTGGAACGGAAAAGCTCGACGGAGTTCTACACACGTGTGTGGAAAATCTCCCACGCTCTTTCCTTGAACTTCGCTCAAACGGATGTACCGTTCGCCGCGGAAAATTCTTCTCTTTTCTCATGCACGCCCGCGCTCGCGCGCTCAATCATGTGCGCTTCCAAACTCCGCGCAAAGTGTCAGGAATATTAATACAAATAGACAACGTGCACGAAACAGGAAATATCCCTCATATAACGGCGCCTCAAATTTTTATTTATTTCAACATTATTTATCTTACTCTAATGTTTGAGGAGGGTGGTGACACAAATCGACAATTTCCATGTTAAAAACATCGGGAGTTTTAAGGTTGTACACATTAGGGTGATTCAAAAAAATTTTTTCTTTTCTTGCGGAAATAGGTTTGAAAGTTTTATTTATATGTAAAAAGAAGGCTGTATAAATTTGAGCTCTTTAGAAAAATATTAAAAGCGGGCGCATCGCACTTTTTTTTGTAATTGTCTAACGATGCATCTGACAAATAAGTTCTAATGTATTTTTGTAGGAAATTGAACGTTCTACAAAAAAGTTATCTTGTGAATTTTTCGTCAATCTCATTATTCCAATGAGGTCAAAGTTGGAAACATTGAGAAAATCATTATTTTTGAATCATAAATTACTTAAGTAGTAAGCAAAATAAAATGGGACACACCTTTTTTTATAGGAAATTAACTGATCTTAAAAAATGGTCTCTTGTGTTTAGTCGATTAGAGAGAAAAACGTTGTTGAAAAACTTTTGATTTTTTTCTCTAGGGAGATTTTTATCTCAATCTCAACTTTTAATTTTTATCTCAATTTGTCTCCATACCATATGTGGTTTTTGAGCTTAAGTTTATCAAGAAAAGTTGTTGCAAATTGTTTCAAGAATAACATACTCAAAATTCAAGATCATCTAAGGTAACCTATTCTTGTTACGTGTTCTATATTAAAAAAGACATAAGGACTCTAATCGATTCATCGGAATAGAACGCATTATGCGCAGCGCATTAAATTTAAGCTAATCTCTATACATTAAAAAAAATTCAACGTACACTGCTTTCGAAATAATGACCTTGATGTTTGAATCATTCACTTCGTCTTGCAAAATTTTTTAGAAATTACCTATTATGAAGTTGATATCGTCGAGGACACGAAAAGGTATCGCCGCACTTGAAATTATGAGATTTTCCTATTTTCGATTCTCGAAAAATCAGGCTGGAGGTCCTCGAGTACAGAGATAAGCAGAACTCGATACTTTTTTGAGAAATGAAAATTGGGTGATACTCTCATTTCGTCAATAGAGCAATAACGATTATCTATATTGAAAAATGTTCATTTCTCAGCAAAGTATCGAGCTCTGCTCATCCCTACTCGAGCACGCTAAATTTTCTCAACTCATGTGAAAAAACTTGCAACAAAATTTTTTGTTATTTATATCAAATATATACCTGAATAATTCGGGGATCGTAAACATAAAACAAAGAGAGAAAATTCGTCGAGCGTAACGAGGAAATTTTTTTTTCAAATTTTCGTTAATTCCTCGGTCATTAGTGTTTCCATGGTGATCGGTCGAGGTCAGGTGAAAAACCGATTAAGGTCTTAATTGTTCGGTTTTATGCGGTGTCAAGTGCCGGAGTAAGACGTGTCAGGTCTCGCTAGGTAGTTCGTTATCGAAAAACATTTCGTAGAAACAATTTGACAAGTTCAATAGAGTGTCAGTTCCAGTGTAATTTCCAATCATACGAAAAGTAAATAGTGTGTTTCTAATGTATAATATCGTTTCAAAATACTTTTAAAAAAATGTTGGTGCGGATGTATCCTATATTAAAAAAGAGATTAAACCTCTAATCAATTAATTGGAATAGAATGGATTATGTGTAGTTGTATGAAGCATACGCCTACAAGAATAGCAAAATATCAATTCAAACATGTCAAAAAAGCGGCCGCGTAGCGGTCGCGTTGTCACTCGTGTACGAAAATGAAAAAAAATCATAATCTTAGGATTAAAAAAAAATAAAAGGAAGCTTCTTTGAAGTACAATAAAGAACTGTGCAAAATTCAACAAGTTCCACTACCCAGGTAGTCAAGATATTTAGAGTTGAAGATCGCAATATTTGTAACACGTGCTCATATGGGAGTACAGAAAATGTTAATTTTTGACAATAAATATCTCGAGATTTCCGTAGTGAAACCTCTTAAAAATTAAAATACAATTGCCCATTGTATCAAAGAAGGTTTGTGCAAATTTTTAACAAAATCCTATAAGAAAACCATATTTTTTGATAGAAAACTACCTTAAGCAATCTATCAATGTACCTGCCACGTTTTAGTAAAATATCTACCATACTTTCCTCTCATGTCAGTGTAAAATTAAAAAAAATTCTAAAAAATATGAATCAATTATGCAACAGCCTGTAGACTCTGCCGTGGACGCTCTCGTTGTGTGTGTGTACGTGAAGAAAAAAGGATGCGGGTCGTTCGAGTTCTTAAAGACGCCCGCGAAAGCTCTGCTCCCGTCGAGGTTGCTCCCGGAGTCGGCTGTAGGCCGAAACAGAGGAGAATATCACGTGCGAAGCTAACACGTCTCAGGGGAGTCCCAAGGGTTACGAGGCAGTCACGTACCCACCTTACGTATATACGAGACGGAGGAATGCTCGGCCAAAGTACCGAGCTAGAAAACGAGAGAAAGAGAGAGAGAGAGAGTTATCCAAAAAAAGGGGATGAAGAGCACGGAGACAAAGAAAAGAAGCTCGTTGGGGGTATTTACGCGTTCCAAGCTTTTCCCTTACTCGATCCTCCGGGGTTCATCCTTTCGCTCTCTGATCTTTCTCCGGGCGGCGAGCCCGCCGTTTTTCCATCAGCCTGCTTCCTTCTTTTCGGTAGCCGGGAGCAGGACGCCGCCGCGTCTCTGCGTCCGAAGAGACCGCCCGGTGAAAAAAAGGGTAAAAAAGTTACCTGCCCGGTGCAGAAATGCACTCGAGACACGTTGCCTCTTTTCTCTCTCTCTCTCTCTTTCTATCTCTTCGCTACTGTTTTATTTTCTCTCGGAGTATACGCAAGTACTCTAATATACGTGTATATGCGCAGTTACTCCTCTGTACCGGTCGTGGCGTAAGCCGCTCTCGCTCAATCCCCTCATACTCCCTTTTCCCGCCCCCTCCCCTCCTCCCGCCATAGCCGCTTCGTAAATTTATAAGCTCATTCGCGAAAAGCACCGACCGATGCAACGAGAAAAATCCCACCAGGGACGAGCCGTTCGATCTCCGATACGGCTGTAAAGTAACTCGCGACGATTCCGTCGAGATGTTGCACGTACGTTTATTGACGTACCCACCAAATCCGTTCACCAACAGAGATTTGTATACTTATCCTGATGTGATTTCCAATGTATATATCAATTTATTTTACAATATTTTTCATTATTTGCTATTTCATTATTTTTTCTGCTTTCATTTATTTATTTATTTATTAAGTATTTATTTATTATTTATTTATTTGAGAATTTGATATAGCTATTGGAAAATAAAGCGAATTTACCCTATTTTTTAACTTTTTTTGGGAATAAATTTAGTGAAAAATAAAAAATAATCAATGAAAAAATTTTGGATTATAAATTTACATTTAAAAAATTGTGATAATACACACTTTTTTATGTGCATATATATGTTAGTTCTTTAGCTATATAGTCAAATAAAAAATATTTATTATACAATTTTTCTCCATATCTTGTGGTTTTTGGGCTTATTAAGAAAAGTTGTTTATTAAGAAAAGTTGTTGCAAATTGATTCGAGAACAATATACTCAAAATTCAAGGTCACAAGGTGACAAGGTACTTGCTTCGCATATACGAAAATTATTTTTAAAAAGCCTGTAAAATTTTTTTCAAAAACTAAAGCAAGCTTTTTTGAAATACAATAAAGAGATAATGCAACATTTTAAAAAGTTTCACCATCTATAGAATGCAAGATATGTAGAATTGAAAATTGTAATATATTTAGCATAGGCTCTTATGGGAAAGCCCATGCAGAAAATTGAGATTTTTAACAATAAATATCCTGATTTCTACGTTATTAAACTTTCTTAAAATTTGATTCACATCATATGCAGATCATATCAAAGAAGTATTAAACAAATTTTTAACAAAATTCCTAAATAGACGACAAAACTATAGAACTCCTTAATATTAAAATATTATCTTTGCTAAATATTTTTATTCATGGAAATTTAAACCAACGTGTAAATAATAAAATATTTTTGCTCCGCTATTAAAAAATAAATTTTGTTTTATTATAAACTCAACTGAAGCTCAGCACACAAGGAATATTTTTTTGAGGAAATTTCAATCGTCGAAGCACTTTGCGCGTCATTTGCGCGAATGAGATGCAATTCTCTTGAAATTTTCAAGACGAACGCTGAAAACTCGAGGGCTAATAAAGTTCGCTCTTTGCGAGAGCACGTGGTTTGGCAGCGGAATAAGTCTCGTCGTTCGTTCTTATCACGAGACAAGACGTCTCGTGCTCTCTCCGCCAATCCTCTTTTTCATTCAATACACAATCTTTTGAATCAAGAATCTTTTCATGCAGTGTTAAGTGCAGATTTATTCCTACCCGGAATTTGACTAATTAGCTGTGAAATATTAAATGACATCGTTTGTCGCGTAAAGTTGAGGAAAATTCGAGGAATTTTGCTCTCAGTAACTATAAACTCTTGCAGAATACTCTTTCTCCTTTCAACGAAAAAGATTTTCTTATTACAATGTGTTTATCAGAATTTTTTTCTCAATTAATATTACTGCATTGCTGTCGAGAATAGCAGACTAAACGAAAAATTGTATTATGAAATACATATTTGCAGTGCTTATAATTATTTTTATATTAAGTATTTTATATTAAGTAATGTCCATAAAGAGGGAGATAACAAAAACATTACTTATACGTGGCGCAATCAAAGAATTAATATTGAAAAATTAATAAAACTGATCCAAAAGTCAATTTTTTAGCTCATTCAATATGAATTCTTGGATTTCCCCTTGAATGATTAACATTTTCGTTATCTATGGGAAATTTCCAATCGAATAGGCACTTAAAATTGAAATAAAAAAAATTCAAAAAATTTGGTGGGTCACACTGGGTCTCGTGGACCCATGAAAATTTCAATTGGGCATATCTTTTCTTTCTCTTCGCAAACTTTACTTTATAATGTATAATTCTTTAAGTTTTTTGCAAAACAAAGCAAATGGCGCAGGAATCACGTTAATTCATCCATTTAGATGCATGGAGAAGTCGCTAAACTTTAACTTCAAATATCTCAGAAAATAAACGATAGAATTACTCTGTTCTTTTTACGTTCGATTTATTCTCTTTTTCTACAAAATAAATAATTTTTTTAAACTGTTTTAAATAAAGGATTTTTACTATTGAATTACCTTAAATAACAATTACACTTTTATGAACCAAAAAATATAGAAATAATAGAGTTTATTTAAATAAACAAAAACTTCCTTTGGACTAAATTGAAACATAGTTGGAGGTTAGCTTATTAAAAATGAATGAAGAAACACGAAGGTAAACGTTCTAATAATGTAACATGACCCAACAGTTAAACAATATAATTTTCCTCTATATATTTATTATAAAAAAGTTCAAACAATATTCTCTCCCTCCATATAAATTATCAAAGAATTCAAATGTGCAGTTGTAGTAATATTTAACAATATTTGAATTACTGAAAATATATGCGCCACATAGTATATTATCGCGCAAAGTAAATTGTGGCAATATTTACACAATTTACCTAGCACATTTTCTCGTTCCAATTTCCTCAAAGCAGTTCTCGGTGGCACGAAGTTATTTCGTTATTCAATTCCCGACAATCGTTAATTCAAGTCGTTGTCGAGAGACGGAAAGAAGGAGAGAACGTCACGTAGAATCCCATTTTCCCATGTTATTCCATCGTATACTTTTTTATCTCTCATACTTTAAAAAAATTTTATATCATATTTTGCGTTATACACTGTTCAGGCATGTAGTTATCGTCGTGTCTGAATTGAAAGTAATTATTGCAAGGGGAGTACCGGGTTGAACATTTCCGCCCGGAAAAGCGACAGGGGTGAAGAAAAGTATATTCTTTTCGTCCTCGCTTTTGCAGGTAAGTTATACGAAATACAGAGAGAGAGGGAGAGAGAGAGAAGGAGAAAAAGGAGTGACAGAGTGAAAAAAGGAGGAAAATAGGAAAAATTTCATGAGAAAGAGAAAGAGAAAACGAGAGAGAGAGAGAGAGAGGAGAATATTCACTGGGATATTTCTCACCAGAAAGACTCTTGACGAGAGCACCACCCCAGCTCGTTTTCTCCCCTCCTCGCGACGTCTTTCTCATCATTCGTTCCCCCTTCCCTCTGTCGACCCTGAAAGAAACTATTGCCGAGCCTCCCTGAGAAAAGGGACGACGAGACAAGGAGAAACGAGACGGCAGGATCGAGGGAGCGAGGAAGAAAGAAAGAGAGAAAGAGATATCGTTTCTTTAACGAGAAGACGGAACGGAATTTTTCATCAACCCTCTCTCCGTTTCCCACCCTCCGAAAACCGCACCCTCTCCTCTGTCTCGACGGCGAGTATTCCCTTTTTTTTTCTTCGTCACCGCTTTCCGATGCTCTCTTTACTTCCCCCCCTCCCCCTTCCCCTCCAACCTCTCTCCATTTTCATGGATAATCAGATCGTGTACTTTCCTCATTATTGCTTTATAAATCTCCATTTTTTCGATCGAGCAAATCGCTTGGCTTGCTGATCGGGTTTCGAGATAAAGTAAACATATCGGAACCGCCCTTGCTTACTTTTTTTTTCACGTAAGTAGCTAAATCTTCGAGATGACGAAGCAGAAGCTTGTTTTTTTAGTCTTGGGGCATTATATTGAGAAATAAATATATGTGCACAAATCACTATATTGAGAACAATTTTCAAAGAGAGCTCTCACGTGCAGTTCGAAAAAACATGTTCAATTTCATAGAAACAGTTTTCAAGACGAATGCATTATTTTTATATTCATTATATTTATTGATTCTTTTATCTTTGTTTTAGGTCGAAAAAAAGGTTTGATTTTATAGAAACAATTTTCAAGATAAATGAACTATGTTTATATTTATTAGGTTCATTGATTCTTTTCTCTCTGCTTTACATCTTCTTTATCAATTTTCTTCATTCATATATTTAATTCATTTCGTATTTACACTTTCATGATCCATTGTTGATGATTCAATGAAACTATATTATATCGATTCTATATTGACTATATATTGATTATGATTCGTAACACGAATCGAAAAAACGTTCAATTTGGTAGAAACAACTTGGTAGAAAAGACTTAAATGAATTATTTTTATATTTATTATGATTGATTCTCTCCTCTCTATTTTAGATCTGTCTAATCAAATTTTTCATTCATATATTTAATTAATTTCGTATTTGCCTTTGCACGCTCCATTATTAATGATTCAAAGACACTATATTGATTTTATAATATATTCATTGATAGAATAATTCATGACACATTATGTATATTGAGAAATAACAATGTGTACAAACCACTATTATCAAGAACAATTTTTGAAAAGAGACTTGAAAGGTCGAAAAAACGTTCAATTCAATCGAAACAATTTTCAAGACCTAAATAAATTATTTTTGTTTACATCACATGTTACATGTTTACTTCTTTCTAATCAATTTTTTCATTCATATATATTTAATTAATATCGATCTTAAACTTGCACGTACCATTGTTAATAAATCAATGGCACTATTATATTGATTCTATATTGACTATATTGGTTGATATAATTATTTATGACACTATATTGAGAAATAAATAAATATGTGAATAAATCACTGTTATCGAGAATATTTTTCAAAGAGATTTCACGTGAAAGTTCGAAGAAAACGTTCAATTTTATATAAAAATAATAATTTTCAAGATAAACAAATTACTTTTATACTCATTATATTTATCGATTATTTTCTCTCTGTTTTACATATTTTTTTATAAATTTTTTCATTCATATATTTAATTAATGTCGTATTCACATTTGCACGTTCCATTGTTAATGATTCAATCATTTTTACTGCCGTGGGGATGAAAAAAACTCGGATAGAGTTGTTTGCGGACGAAGTATCTATCGCCTTTTTGCGGGCATGGAAACGCGTGAATTTTTATGACTGCGATTTTGTTGAAAAAGCGAAACGAGTGCGAATACCTGAGGGTTCGAAAAATTACGTGTACACATTGCGAACGTTTGTATCCACGTGTATCTCATCTTTTTTTGTTTTCTTCTCATTTTCTCCGTTATTTTACGCTCATCTCGCTCGCGTATCTCGACTCTCTCCCTCGCTTTTTGCATCCCGATGCAAAGAAAATGGGAGAGTGAGAAAGGGAAACGTGCCAGTAAAAGATGAGTATATAATTACGGAGTGAATGTACGGGCGCCAAGCTGACGCCGGTGAGAGATTTCGCGCACTCCGAGAGTAGTTTTCGTCATACACATGGTGTCCCCGAATTCGACATTGAGACGAAGATAATCGGATTCTCGATGAAATTTCGAAGCGAAATGTCCTGAAGCACTTTTCAATCCGACACGTCGTTAATGAGTTATTCTACGTTGAAGGCGCGAGCCAACGAAAGAGTCCGAGAGTCACGTGACGACGTGTGACAATTGTTATTGGTTGAAATGAAATTTTTGATTATTTTTCAGAATTTTCTCGATTTTCGTAATACACCAAGTATACTTTTTAGTTTATAATTCTGTAAAGATTCTGTTTTTCGTGTTATTTGTACTATATTTTTTAGGGACACCCGGTATATGAACTTCTTTGGATATCGCGTCTGTATACTAACGTAGCTTTCTTCCATATGCACTCACATACCCATGCAATTTTCTGCATGTGCAACATCCTTGAACTGCACAGTTTCGTACATATCTTGGACTCGTTTTCTTTTTTTTTCATCAAGATTAAAATATTCGAACTCCTCGTCTATACACGCGTATTTTTATTCGTACAAAAACATTCACGAAAAAGAAAATTCCCGTGCACGATGTTTCCTTGGAACGAGAAGCTGGAAATATCGAGTAATCATCTGCAAAGCTTTTTCAATCAAAGACTTGGAAGAAACAGTTCTTCGATTCACATGACTTTTATTGAACACTGTTTTTTTTGGGTTGAAAATAATTTTGTAATAATCAACAAATGAAATTACTTTTTCAAATTGTTTGCTGTATACTCGTAGATATTCAATTTTTCAACTGTCTTAAAAGTTTGTTTACAAAGAGATTCTTGTTATTTTAGGGGTGGGTGGAGCCAGGTGGATTACCTGAGCCATTACCTAATATTTATGGTATCTTTCACGTAGCAGGTGTACAAGTGTATCTTGTTCTATCTTGAAGTTATTACCATTTCACCATAATTTAATAAAAAAAATTATTAAAAATATGTAAAGCTAATTAATTATACTGATGAAAAAATAATTATTTTTTCAATAAACTTAATTTTATTAGCATTTTCAATTTTTGAATAGACTCGCTGAGGACCCGTCTTGTACTAAAATTAAAAAAACGAGTACTTAGAGATTTTTCCCGGCCATAATCATTAGGGACATCATTTTTAAGGTCCTATGTAGGGGACCATTTAAAAAGAAAAAAAAAAGAAATTCATTTTTCGAAAATTCTACAGTGGCCTACCCCCTTAAGGTAGTTGTTCTATAGTTCTATAGTTCTATAGTTTTATCGATTATTTAGGAATTTGTTGAACATTGGTACAGTCATTCTTTGATACGTTACGCATATGCGTACCAAATTTTAAGAGGTTTCACCATGTAGAAATTGAGATATTTATTGTTAAAAATCTCAATTTTCACTGCTCTCCCATAAGAGCCTGTGTTAAATATTGCCATTTTCAATCCTAAATATCTTTAAATCTAGATGATGAACCGTCTTAAAATTTTACACATCTTTTTATAGTACTTGAAAGAAGCTTCCTTTAGTTTTTAAAAATAATCCTAAGATTATAAATTTTTTAATTTTTATACGTAGGTAGCAAGTACAAGTCAACTTGGATTACCTTGAATTTTGAGTATGTTGTTTTTGAAACAATTAGCAAAAACTTTTCTTAATAAACTTAAACTCTAAAACCTGATATGGTATGGAGATAAATTGAAATAAAAACTGTTGATTTATTGACTGTACCTATAGAACTACCTTAAGATGATTCGTTGTGACCCACCCGACTGGTCTCACCTTATCATTTGCTCCCCTTCAAGAATCATTATAATTATTATTGTACATTATTGATTTCTCAACATGACGTAAATTTAGATATTTCTCTATTCATATATATAAGGGTCGGTCGTGCGATGTCTTTAAGACGCCTTCATGATCGATTTCTCCGTCGAGCAAACCCTCGAGTCTCCAGACATCGAAACGAGCATCAACCCTCGCGTATCGCTCGGTATGGCTTCTGTTGAGCTTTCACCCTTGCATTCGCATCGAGCACAAAGAGACTCGTATCCCGTGGGGTATGCTGCACCGGCTGACATTAAATCGACGAAGCCAGCGATATACTAAATATCCGCGAGCGAGAATCTTCGTGGATCGGTGGCCGTGCGCGAACGACAATAAGAACGGATAAAAAAAAAACGATGAGCAAAGGAGGAATATATTGAAACCGCCTCAAATGACGTCATACATCAACAAGCGTATCACCGCAAGTCCAACCCTTGAATCCAAGAGCGTTTTTTATATCGCTTTGTGATAGTATTCCGTAGCAAGAATCTTATTCGGAAGTCTTTTCAAACTGTTCGATTCTACCACGTGCTTCATTCGACTTCCTAAATTTTAAGGACGTTCCCAAGGTATCTTTATACTCTGAATATTGTCGCACTTTAGACGCGTGCTCTAACCTCCCTACGCGTGCTCTAACCTTGTTTGTGTAAACATGTTGTTTATTAATATTAATTGAT
>JAPYYW010004782.1:0-10340 GCA_030522545.1 Cremastinae sp. A BG-2022a
TGTAACAACTTTTCTTAATGAACTTTGACTCACAAACCACTCGGTATGTGAGAAAAAATAAGCCGAAAATTTTTGATCGGACTGTCACGGTACAACATCCTTAAGGTAGGAGTCGCGTGATGGTCTATTCAAAAGTTTGACTCCACGTATTAACTAAATGTTGAATCATCACTTGAATTTTATTGAGACAGAATTTTTTCAAAATTTATACTAATCTTCTTTGATGACATTGTATTAACATGTGTGCTAAATTTCAAGAGGCTTCAGCATGTCGATATCGAGATATTTATTTCAAAATATTGCCACTTTTAACATAGGCTCTTATGAGAGATTGAAAAAATGGGAGGACTTTCAATTAATTAATTGATATCTCGATTATTAGATGGTGAAGCTTATTTATAAAATTTGGCACACATTTCGACCTCAAAGAAGATTTGTGCAAATTTTTAAGAAATTCTGTCTCAAACGATTTTACGCAACTCCTATATCTTAAGGATGCTGTGTTCAAAATCGAAAATGATGGAAATTTTTTGAGAATTTTACGTAGTATTATAAATAACATCTCTAAAAGGTTGTGTACAAATTTCAAAACGATTAGGAAGCTTCTCATTAAGATATTAATTGTTAAAAATAGCTATTTTTGTACCTTCCCATAAGAGTACGATTTGCAATTTGGTATAATAAATATCTCAGTAATGAGCTTCCTAATTCAAGTGAAATTTTGCACTGATCTTTGTATAGCGTTAAAGAAGCTTCATCTAATTTTTCAAAAAAAATTTATCATTTGTTTGTGCAATCGTATATAGAGAGTAAACCTGTCATTGGACGATTTTGAATTTTTAATGTTTCTCTTCAATTGATTTGCATTAACCTTACTTAATAAATTTTTATTCTCAAACGTCTTCGTATGAGAGAAAAACGTTGTCAAACTTTCGATTTTTAGCTCTATGGACTCAAAACCATTAAGATCTTCTATCTCAATATTTTTTAAATCTTAGTCTCGTGCAGTGACAGAGTCAAATAAAAAATGTTTACTCAATTTTTCTCACGTATAAAAAGTAATTTGTGAGTAAAACTTCATCGAGAACAGTTACTCAAAATAGTAACCATATTCAAAGTAATAAAAAAAAAGTACATTTTACATTTCCATAAACTTAAATAATATTTCAACGTGCTCCATTCTTATTCAAGTTTTTATAAATTTATAATCAAAAAAATTGATCTTTTGGGCACAAGACCAAGCAAAACAGAAGATAAATTTTACAAAAGATTAAAAAAAATTACATCCGTATCTTACATATGGTTGCGGTTTATTGAAGAGTCTTTTTGGAGCAGGATAAAAATTTGTGTAAGGACGGTATAAACTGGAAGGAATTCGTGCCAATCCTTTGACGAGGCAGGAAAACGTAACCTATGCGACTCCTCGTGGAGTTTCTACGATAAGACATATCATCGGATCCTCTCCTCTTTTGCCCCTATTTTAGGTAGTCCCTTGTCGGTGTCTCTTGAGCAGGAACTTCCGCACAGATTGAGCGTGCCAGATATATACCTCTTTTGCAGTCTCTCTCTCTCTCCCTCTCTCTCTTTTACTCCCCTAGGTCCAATCTCCATCCTCTCCCTCCGGCGCTATCTTTCCGCGGTTCATCGAGTTCTCCCGGCGACGCGAGCCAAAGCTTCGCCTGCATCGGGCAATCATAGAAGTACGAGAGTGCACGGGAGAAAAAGATAAAGATAAGGAGAATAAGAAGAATGAGAGAGAAAGGATGAGGCAGGAATGAACGACGAGAAAATATATTATGTATGTCGAAAAAGACAGAGAGAGAGAAAAAAAGCAGATTTTTCAAAGCATGAGAGATTCTTTTCTTCCCTTTTTTTTTCTCATAAAAAACGTTCCTCCTCAGCAGAGGAAAATGACGCACCTGAACTACCGATGGGTTGGTTACGATCGCATCCGACGTATATTTCGACTTCGTACAACAAATGTTCTCCGACGACGTATACCATTTTACATGGATTCTATACGTTTATCCCAATGTATATGAGCAATTCCACCTCAATTTAACGACGATTTTAGGATGACCTCTTCGATTTTTTAAATTTTTTAATATGCTACTGTATAGATGCTAAATAAAGTATGCATGCTAATTTTTAGCTCTCTATCATGACGCGTACAGAAGTTTCGTAAATTTCTTAAAATATTTATAGCTTCTACAATAGTTAAAATATGACAACTTGATAGGGAGTCATATTTTTTATTTTTTAATGTACTTTTTGGGAAAATATTGAAAACTGAGGAAAAAATTTTCTTTGGTGTCTTTTTAGCTGTTTTAAGCTCAAAAATTGAATTTTCTTTCAATGGGACCCCTTCGATTTATTTATAAAAAATTCACATTCTATGTAAAAAAAAACAAAATTTTTGAGTACCGACCGGAGGTGGGATTCAAATAACTTCATATCGAACAAAAAAAAATTTCCATAGTCATAGAGCAAAACGAAATCAAAATTATAAAGAAATTGAAATTTTTTAAATATATAAAACTTATAACTTCGTATCAAAAAAAAAAATTTCCACAGTTACAGAGCGAAAAAAAATCAAAATTACAAAAAAAAACATTTCTTTTTTTTCGATACAAAGTTATTTGAATCCCATCTTCGGTCTTAAAAAATTTTGTATTTTAATGTATAGAATTTTATGCATTTTTTTTTAAATCAAAGGGGTCCCATTAAAAGAAAATTCAATTTTTGAGCTCCAAATGACCAAAAAGACACTAATAAAATGTTTTTCTTCATTCTCAATTTTTGTTATACAAAGTACATTAAAAACAAAAAAATTAACCTCCTATTAAGTTATGATATCTTCATTATTGTAGAAACTACAAATATATCAAGAATTTTACGAAACTTTGGGATGGACGGCTAAAAATTGGCATATATACTTTATTTAGCATCCACAACATATTAAAAAATTTACAAAAAAAATCGAAGGGATCATCGTGAAATCGTCGTTGAATTGAAATGAAATTGCTCATATGAACCCAACGTTGTCTTTTTTTTCTTTCATTTCCTTTATACCCTTTTCTTTCTCACTGTTTTTCGATTTTTTAAATTACTTGTTCTCCTTTTCACTCGATTTTTTGTTCTTGTGTTTTTCTCATCGTTTTTCTCTTCTCCCGTTGGAAAATCCTCTCGCCGACCTTGTCCTATGCTCGTTCTTTCTTCGTACACCCCGTATTTCGCCGTGGAAGCGCCATCGTCGGATTTCGTATCTGTGTACGATCCTCGCAGATCGAAAGGATCCGCTTCGGGAGAAAGACGAGTGTAATAATACACGAGGATCTCCAGATATCAGCAAGAAAAGGGCTTGAATATAAAAGTAGGAAATAAAAAATCAGGTTGAGATTCACAGTGTGCCGAGAAATTTGGAGTGTCGATCTCGAAGAAATACGACCTCTTGCTCTTTTTAAATATATTAAAAAAATTTTTTTCACTTTCTCTCTGTTACTGTTTGCGATTTAAAATAATTGTACGAGCCAAACATTATAAATGTTACAAATGTTTATCTATGAATGGACATTTGTTTGCTACTAAAATTTTTTTTCACAACTTTTATATCTTTTCGAACGATAATCAGGATTTTTTGAAATGATTTAAAAAAATAGAGTGTATACAAGGTAAACATCCTACAAAGTTGAACGAAATATTTCTATATTGAAATGTTTGAATTTTACTTTTATACTACAAATATTGTTTAAAATAAAAAGATAAACTGGGTTTTAGTTTACTCAAATATAAGTCTGTAATTTAGATGAAAATATTAAATAGATTTATTTGTCTGAACATTTAAAAAATAAAAATAAAGTGGAAAAACCCTGTCCAACTATTGGGACGTTCACCTTGTACAGGATATTTAGTTTAACTTTGATGCATCGTCGTGCGTTTAGCTTATAAAATATTTGGTACAGTAAAAAAGATAGAGGAAAGAGTTTGGTGGTTTGTGGTTCGAAGTGAGAAATTCCGTCGGCAGATGTAGAGGTTGGTGGGTAAAGCAGTAGAATAGTGAGGCAAGTGAGATATCTCAGAGATGTTTCCAGTCAGACAGAGGCTATTCATCTTCAAAGTCAGACGGATCGCAGAAAGAGAAGAAACGGAGGAGGAGGAGGAGGAGGAGAAAGGGAAGGTTTGGTCATGAAAGCTGTGTAGTAGAAGCGATCTCAAGACAAGGCAAAGGGCGAAATGGAAGGACACGCTTTCGTAGGTCCAGGATGTGAGATCGCATGCACTGGCCTGGTTGATAAATTAAGACACCTACAATCTCTCTCAAAACATGCCTTCTTATTCTTGTACAGTTTTATTCAAAAATTTCTGGACTTTTTTTAATGCATGAACGACAACGGGGAAGCTTTTTCCTTCTCGACATGTTTCAATTGATATTTTGGGATTTTTCTAAACACATTTATCATACAACTTTGCATAATACGTTTTGTTCCGATTAATTGATTATGAGCTTCGTGTTTTTTTAAATAGAATATTTGATCGCAAAGTTTTCTGTAGATAACAAAAATTTTACTTATACGGGGCGCAATCCAGGAATTCGTATTGAAAAATTGAAAAAATGACTTTTCGATCAGTTTTTTGAAGTTTTCAATATGAATTTTTTGATTGCGACCCGAATAATTATCATTTTCGTTATCTACGGGTAAATTTCCAATCGAATAGGTTCTTACATTCGAAAAAAAAATTTCAAGAAATTTGGTGAGTCACGCTGGGTCTCGTAAACCCACGAAAATTTCAATTTGCGATATCTTTCCTTTCAACTTGACGAAATTAATTTTATTAAGGGCGATTTTTAAAGATTTTTGCAATACACAGCGATTGGCGCAGGAATTACGTTAATACATTAATTATTTGAAAAGTTATCACGCCTTGAAGATTTAAAAAAAATAGAAAGGGAATAGTGGAAAATAGTGCTTTTGAATTAATATTTTGCTATTGTTCTAGACATATATTTCATACAACTTCGCATAATGCGCTCTATTCTAATGAATCGATTCGAGGTCTCATGTCTTTTTTAATATAGGATGATGTGAAGAGAATTTTGAAAATAGAAACTAGAAAATTTGAGGACTCTTCATATACAACATATACAATTAATTTTGTGTATAAAAATAATCAAAACTTTCAAATAGGTTACACACGAAAAATTCTCAAAATTGAAAATATTTTGCCACAGTACGTCAAAACGTAGCAACTTTGGTATAAAAATATTTCCATGTACGGCACTTTTATTTAAACACACCGTATATACAAAAAAATTTACGAGCATTTTTGAACAGACGTGTACGTTTTAAATCTTGTTGAAGCTTTACTGTTTCGTTGTAATTCATAAAATATTTGAATATGCATGCTCGTTATCTTCTTGGAGAAAAAGCCTTTAAAAAATTCATCTCATTTGAAATACCATACACACGTATCAAAATAAAAAGTACATTAAGAATAAAAGATATTCATATAACTACATATATATTATTTTTTGCGTTTTACTCGTCTGCAAGAGTTTTGTACTTTTTGCCTATTAACTATAATATAAAAATATTGGCTCGGTAGTAATTTTTTTTCTCAATAGAGTTTCTGAAATGTTGGCAAGGACCTCGCAATAAAAGGCGCGCAGGACCTTTGAAACCTGGCGAAACTTTAACACCTGGCTCGTGTGTGACCTCCGACCGAATTTCTGTTACTCGTGTTCGACTCAAGAGCCCGTCCAGGTCTCCGGGGAACGACGCCATATGTTGCCTGGATGATCTACGACCCCGCCGAAAGATTTCGCTCGAAATACGTCCGTGAACGACAGAGAGAAAGCTCGAGGGCTCTCGCGAAGCTTCTTCCTCCGGACCTCAAGGGCCGCGCGTACAAGCCTTGAAACACGACCCTACCAACCTCTTCCATTTCTCTACGCTCCAACAACAATCCATATCCATAATTCCACATATTCCAACCATGATTTATCTTTGAATGCTCATGCTCCAACGATATCCTTTCGTTCCTTTTTGTCAACTATTTTTTACAATAAGTTTTGACATTTTATGACGACGCTATATATTTTATATGATATATTATCTAAGAATGTGAAATCTACTATCAATTTCGCTCTTTCTTCGGGGAGTGCTTGATGACATAATTTTATGTATATTTGGCATTCGCAGCGAATTTTTGCTCGTGTAATAAATTTTTAATTATTTATGGATATTGTATATGGGTATAATATTTTTAGAAAAATATAAGAATAGCATACATTTTTGATATTTTGTTTCTAATTACATGAAAAAAACTTCGTTATAAATTTATAGAAAACGTGAATAGTCCAATAACACGAAGCCACAACAAAAAAGTTGTCTGTATTTTTTACCAGAACCTATCTTTATGTATTTTGGCGTGCTGAATCCGAATCTGGGGTTTATTTTGTCCATACACCGTCAAAATTTCGAGTTAATTGCGAGAAAAACTAAAGATTGTTAAAAATTGCTATTATTATGTTAAAAAAATGTTCTGAAACTAAATAAAGTATGATTTTGATGTATTTTGATCCGCTCTGAATCTGAATCTCAAGCCTATTTGATTCATACACCCTTTAAAATATAAGTACATTGCAAAAACCCCCAAAAAATTTAGAAAATTTTTTTAAACACAATGACTGCAATCGTTTTTAATTTTTAGAGATTTTTTGGGGGTTTTTGCAACTTATATTTTAAAGGGTGTATGAATCAAATAGAGTTGAGATTCGGATTCAGCGGATTAAAATACGTCAAAATCATACTTGATTTAGTTTCAGAAAATTTTTTTATCATAATATTATGGCAATTTTTTAACATTTCTAGCATTTTTAGGGGTTTTTTGTCATTTACATACTATAGAATTTAAAAAGCTGTACAGACCAAATAGGCTTGAGATTCGGATTCAGGGGATCAAAATACATAAAAATTAGACGTGTCCTAGTTCGATAAAATTTTTTTTATCATGAAAACTGCAGTTTTTTGCCATTTTTAACGGTTTTTCACAATTTACTCGAAGTTTTGGTGGAGAACAGATAAAACGGATCCCAGATCCGGATTCAGCGTGTCAAAATACATAAAAAAGCGGAGTCTGGTCAAAAATACAGACAACTTTTTTGTGGTCCGGTGTGTATTTATGAATATTATTTTAATATATGACATTTTTGTGAATTTTCTTTAAATCGTGTATAGTACACGGTGTATATTTTTTATAAATGGTAAAAAATATAATATTCAAAATATTTCACTAAAACCTTTCTTTTTTATACTATTTAAACAATAAAAATTGTTTAAACAGTTGATAAAATTTGCTCTTTATAGTGACCAAAATAGAAAGTCAAACGGAGGCACAAAAAATCAGTAAACTTTTATCGCAAAGAGCAAATACTGTATTCTGAATTTTATAAGAATTGAACGCCAAGAATGTACTTTTCTTCGGTATTGTCTGACTCGGAGAAAAAAAATGCATTTAAAATTTGAGCAAAGTCATTTTTGGAAGTACCGAAAGAGGGAAATTTTTAGTGCGTCCGAATATTATAGTAAAAGCGGCGGGGTGCGGTATATACACAGCAATCGCGAGAGCACGTCGCCGGGAATGACCGTCGAATATATTCGGGTGCTTTGCCTCGACAATGTCTCGGATGGCTTTCCTCTATACTCGCTTTGCTGGGCCGCATTATACGAAACATTAGAGCCAGATAAAGATGCTGCGAGGGTCGCGTTATTCTCGCGGCGTCTCCGGTATATATACGCGCGCTCGCGCGTTCTCGCTCGCTGAGCTTTCACGATTTCCGCGCGCGGTAATCTTACCGCATCCAGGGAGTTTTGGCCCCGGAAGAGGTTTGAGACCGCAAGAGATCTGGTTGACGGACCCGAGAGAGATAGAGAGGGAGAGGGGGAGAGAGAGAGAGGGAGATAGATAGATAGATATGTTTATTTGTACCGGGGGGGGGAAACCCCGTGAGTGAGAGAGAGAGATCTAGACCTCCTCCCGATATAAGAGAAATAGTCGTTGAGAAATAGAAAGAAAAGAGACAGAAAGCATCGGAGGAGAGGCTCTTAAGCCGCTTTTCCAAGTACGATTCCGAATAAGCCGCATTTCCGTGCCCATTATTTCGTCTCTATATCGTTATAAACACGTGTATGGATATCCCTTGGAATGTATCCGGTACGTGCGAATGCGCCCAACGAGAGAAATCCGGACGAACGATAATGAGTTTCGACACGGTATATGCGCACTCGCGCTTATACTACGCTCCTGTGGACTTCGATGCACAAAACCCCTGTTTTCTCTCGTTCGCATATACGTACATATATATATATATATATATATATATATATATATATATATATATATATATAGCATATATCAGCATCATAAGGTTTTGTTGGACTTGACCAACTTTTGGTAACAATGCCAAGTACGAAATGATTCGAATAACTATGTATTAAAAAAATCGACGAAACTTTTTGCTGTGTCGTTTGAAGCAAAGTCATGCCTTTGTTGCACGAAGAATATAAATAAATTGATCATCAAACGTCGCTCATTTTCACGATCGAAGCAAATAACGATGATTGGAAGTTTTTTTTTAAAATTCAATTTGTAATTTCGAAGCAGTGATTTTTATGTGCGAATACTGAAAAAATAAAACTGAAGTGAAAGAAACCTTCCGATGTTTAAGTATTTAAACATATACACCTTATACATTTAAATATTATAAATTTATTTTAAAAATACATAATTTATTTTTATTTAATATAAATCAGTATAAAAGTATAGGGCTTTTTAAAAATATTTAGTCTTGGAGGAAAATCGTAAACGGTCACTATATTATATTTATAAAGCAAATGCCCTTATCGATATTTATATTCCGATGTGTCCCCTGGGTTGACACGGGGTACCACGTATATAAAATAAATCACAGAGTATAATTCGAAGGGAATAAAAAAGAAAAATTAATGGACGTAGGAAAATAATTAAAGTTTTGCGTGGTTTTCTCTCACACGTTATATACTGTATAATATGGGAACGCGCGCTTGAATGCCCGGGAAAAAAATGTTCGAAGAGCGCGTTGAAGGAGAGCGAAGGCCAAGCTATATGGAGTGGGGTGGGGTGGGGTGGGAGAAGAAATAAACGCGTTTTTCTATATGCGTCGAGCGGGCTTCCAGCGTGGTTCGTAAAATAACGAAAATTCATTTAGCACTTTTCTCGAGAGTCGCACTATGCATATACGTGAGAGAAGAATTATTCCTTTTTTTCGGGGAGGAAGAAAAACAATGGGGCGAGAAGGAAGGAAAAAAAATGAACAAAATTAAAAGCCGTGCTGTAAGGACGGATTTTTCGACGATTTTATACTAACCGTGGCTGGGAAATAAATGTATATAAATTCGCGTTTGAGGGGCACCCTTAACCGATGAAATGGGGAAAAAGAAGAAAAATGCGAGAGGAGGAAAAAGTGACACCGATCGAGTGTCGTCAAGGTAACACAAGCTTTTCGTGTGAAGGGCGGAACACACTTTTTGCCTCGCTATTTTTCATTCTGTCAAGAAATACGGAACAGTAGCTCTGTAAAACGTCTTGGGGTGAGTTTATTTTTCTCCTCATCTTATTTTTCATTTCTAAAGCGTACCACGCGTTTCAGAATAAAACGAATCGATTTTAAGGTGATGCCGTAGATGTACCACGTGACACGAAACGCGATTCGCTCAAACATGCAAATTATTGATATTTCATAAAAATCCAAATATTATTTTCATATTGGCAAAGAAATAAAGAAGTTTGAACCAATCTTGTTTTACAAGTGTCTGGGATCTGCGGCATCGTTTTAAGGGTAGTACAACCGAGACAGTCTATTCAAAAGTTTGTCCTTATGTATTGACTAAATGTAAAATCATTAGTTGAAATTTTTTGAAACAGAATTTATTGAAAAATTGTACAGATCTTCTTTAGCATTGTGTTAACGTGTTTACAAAATTAAAAAAGTCTCAACCATGTAGTTATTTAGATATTAATTTTTAAAAATTGCTACTTTTAACATGGGCTCTTATGAGAGATTCGAAAAAGCAACGACGATTTATCTCGATTTCTAGATGGTGAAGCTTTGTCAAATTTGACACATGTTTTTATATGACATTAACGAAGACCTGTGTAAATTTTTAAGAAAATCTGTCTCAACACGATTTTACGGTTGTACTACCTTAAGGTGGTTGGTCTGCGACAGTCAAAACCAAAAGTCTCTCCCGTTTTGATGACTTTTTTCTGACATTCACAGTGATTTTCGAGATTAAGTTTAT
>JAPYYW010004783.1:0-10339 GCA_030522545.1 Cremastinae sp. A BG-2022a
GATTATCTTGAAAATAATTTCCCTTGATGATTTTTGCCTTTACTTTACACGTAAGACGAATGCGCGCGGGCGAAGATACGATCGAACCTCCTTAAGGGGAGGTTCTCATCTACAGCGACCCAAAAATGACACGATCTTTTCGAATTTTTTTTTCGTAGAATAAAGTAAATAAAGAACGCATTTTTTATACGTATTTACTATAGATATGAAAGTATGTATAAAAAATTTTTTTAGTAAAAAATAATATTATAATAATTATTTATTAATTTTGAAACACGGTTACCTTACAAATACGCATCCTATCGGGCGCCACTGTAGCACTTGCAAATATTATCTAAATTTAGAAATTCAAAAATTTTTATAAAATATATTATATTTGTTGGAGGATGAACCAATAAAATCAACAAAAAGTAAAAAATTGGAAAAATAGCGAACATACAAATTTGAATTTCGTATTTTTGCGCTTTTTTAACTATTTAAAGTACTATAAAAAAATAATAATAAATATCATCATTTTTTAGGTTCATCCTCCAATAAATTTAATCTACTTTTGAATTTTAAAAAATAGCGATATGGTCAGTAGTTTCTGAGATATCGGGACGCCCGTTTTGAAAAACATGGGTTCGAGAAAAACGTGTTTAAAGTTTCGGTATATTCCATTTTCGCGTATAACACTGGTCCCTATTTTTCGCTGTAACTTAAAAAAAAAACTATTTCGTAAAAACCGTTTTGGAAATATATTCTAAGGATAATTAGCTATAAAAAAATGAAAAAAAATTTTAGTTGTCATTTCTGATAAGAACCTCCACTTAAGAAAAAAATATCAAAAATTTACTAAATTCTCGTATTTTAAAAAATATCGCTCGTATACCCTTAAAATCAAGGTTGCCAAAATTTTGCTGGTACGAATCAGTACTACGGCTTGAGGCTTAAGGTAGTTCTCTTGGTAGAGTCAAATTAAAAATATTCATCTCGGTTTTTCTGACGTTCAAAGTAATTTGCGAGAATAAGTTAATTAAGAAAAGTTCTTGCAAATTGACTTAAAAGAACAACATACTCTAAATTCAAGGTCATCCAAGGTCGAATATACTTGCAATATGATTTAAAAAATTTTCAAACAATTTTGTGTCAGATTTTTTTGAAAAACTAAACAAAGTTTCTTCGATGTTGTATAAAAATCTGTGTAAAATTTTAAAAAGTTTCACCATCTATAATAAGTCAAAATCTTGAAGGTTGAACATCAAACATGAAAAATAATGATTTTGAACAATAAATATCTTGACTTCTACGTGGTAAAAACCTTTTAAAATTTGGACCACATATTCAGATCACATCAAAGAAGATTTGTGTAAAATAAAAAAAAAAATTTGTCCAATTTCATTTTTCACGAGAATAACTACCTTAAATCTCCATTTCTCAAATGCTTATTTAATTATTCGAATATTCATGAGGCGTAAGATCGTATCTCGCGCGATCTTCCGTCGATTACGTTATCTAATCGATAGAGAGAAGAATCAGCGTTCTCAAGGAGGCTCTCGCAGCTTGTCCGATTCTATTCTCTTCCCCATCGTGTGTTGTAATTAATTATTTCCCCGATATTTCGCAAGCTTATTATCAAATTAAAAAAGTCGCTGAGTGCGCGGCAAAGTAACAGGTTTTCGTGCGAATACACGCCGCAGACAGAGACGGAGAAACGGACGCGAAAACCAGCTGAGAACAGTGAAAATTTAACGAGCGCGTCAAAGTTGATCGCGAAGCGTGTAAGGACGCGTTTCTCATAAATAGTCTTGAAGTTATTACAAAATTACGGACAGTTTCCAATAATTGTAATAATCTTGGATAATACGACAATAATGGGGCCAATAAAAAAAAAAGAAGAAAAAAAAAGCGGGGCGTTCTTCTTGCACAGCGAGCGGAAAACTCGTCGATCGCCTTCTTCACGCCTGACTGTCCTTCGAAAACGAGTCGTGGTAAAATCTAGAGAGGAGGCTTTTTTTTCTTCCTTCTAAATGGAAACCTACGATTCCTGAGTATTCTCAGGCTTGGCGATAACCAGTCAAACCGTTGAGTTTCGAAGGTCTCGGATTTCTTGCGTTACGTCAACTTCCTGCCATTTGTGGTTCAAGAATTTTTAGATAATTGCAATGTCTTCGCGTTACGATGCGGTATACAAGGAGATGAAAAGTTTTGTTTCTTTCGTTGGCCAAATTCAATCATTTTATCGCGATCACTTTATCGTTGACGATATGATATTGATTTATTTATAAACAGAGACGAGTTCGCCGGCCTGGAAGCCAGAGTTGAAAAATCAAGATGGTGGACCGACAACGAGGGGATCGGCAAATACGACGACGAAGAGCTCAGAGATGTCAGGTGGCTTCATGATGCGATCAAGGTCTTCACAAAGGCACTCGATACATTGTGGTAGGTCAAATTAAAGATTGTTCACATTTTGATTTCTGACGTATTATTGTCTCAAATTAAAAAAACTTTCTAAGGTTCTAAGTGAAAACTTTCTAAGTCACTTGAAAGTTTATTCAAAAGATTGGTCGTACGTGTTAACCCTTGGACCCTGCACAGGTGTTCCCCGAATCCCAGAAAATTTTGATGATCTTGGAATTTTGAAAATGTTGCTTTTTCAATTGCATTTTTCTTGGAATAGATCGAATATGAGATCTTTTTCTAGTAGTTTATTTCATTTTCCAGGACTTGAACGATGAAATGAAAAAAAATTAAACCTCCGTACGATAAATAAGGAGTCGGTTACATCCATTTAAAGTGCCGGGGTTGGCGTAACCCCAGAGTAGTCTTATAACGATAGTGTAGGGTCCTAGGGTTAAGATAGTTGGTTTGGGTTTGGGTTGATGGATTTCGTTAAAATTTTGCATAAACTTTCTTTAACGTCATATACATATGTGTACCAAATTTTATAATGTTTCATCGTACGAAAATTGAGATATTTAATGACAAATATCACTTTTTTTTGTACACTCTCCCTAAGAGCGCATGTTAAAACTTCAATTTTCAATAATAAATATCTGGAATTCTAGACAGTGAAAGTCTCCTAAAATTTTGTTTCGTTTTTCAGAAAAATTTATCGTAAAAAATTTATTAATTATACCAAGTATATCTAGTATTTCTGACCCTGGATAACCTTGAATTCAGAGTATGTTGTTCTTTAATTAATTTGCAACAACTTTTCTTAATAAACTTTATCTCGTAAATTACTGTAAACGTCAGAAAAACGTTATCAAAACAGGAGAAACTTTTCTGACAGACAATGCCAGAAAAAAGTAAATTCTAGAAATTAAATTCGTAAAATCCAGACTTTGGCCTTTGTTAAAAAGTTGCCTATTTTATGAGTCTTGTATCAATTTGCAACTTCAGCATATTTTAACAATAATTTTAACACTTTTTATTGTTTGAACAATTAAATGATAAAAATATTTAGTAAAAAGTTTTGAAATCACTGTCTATACATTATACTATGAATACATTAAAAAAATTCACAAGAATCTCTTTGTATTCGGTTCAAATTTACGAATTCTCCATAAGAAGCAACTTTAAATTTGTGCTGCTTTTGAGTTTGATAACTCTTAAATCAGTCAATAAAATGATTTCAAGTTTGGCACAAAATTAACAACAAAATATAAAAAATTTACTAAATTTTTATATTAAAAAAATATTGATCATACATCCTTAATTAAATGTAAAATCATAACTCGAAATTTTATCAGACAGAATTTAGTTAAAAATTGAATAAATCTTTAGCATCATATAAAATTAGAAAAGGCTTCTTCTTATTTATAAAGTAAGATTATCACGTTTAGAATGTAATAGACTTTCAAAGATTTTGATTGGCATTCAAAATATTTCTGTTTTCATTGGATTGTTATGAGAGATTTAAAAATGTGGAAGACTTTCAATCATTTATATGTATAATTTGATTTTTAGATGGTAAAGCTTCATAAAATTTAACACATAGATATGTATTTCAACATGACATCAAAGAACATTTGTGAAAATTTTCAAAAAATTCTGTTTCAAACAATTTTCACGAGACAAAACTTGACACATTTGTTCAGATCTAATTCAGGTGAAAATTTATTTAAAATATTATAATTTGTTACTGGTCGTATTATGAGATTTTTCCCATACTTTTGTCAAATATTACAATTTTTTTTCTTTTTTGAAATAATTGTCTAGTTTTTTAATATTTGTTTTATTGAAGTGGATCTGGTTAAATTATGATTTGTTTATTTTCAATGAAAGAAAATCATATTTCTTTATTCAGGATTGTTAGAAATTGAGAGATTTATTTTTACTGCGTGACTTAAGTCAGTTGATAACCCTGATCGATTTGTACACTTGACTGAACTCGATCGAAACCAGTCGCAGTATCGTTGACATTAATTACCGAATTATTTATAACACAAATATCTATCAAAAATTCTTTATATTATTATTATATCTTTAATGAATACAGAATGACAGAATCTTCGTAACATTATGCATAAAGAACGATGATTCAACAAATAGCAATAATAGAAAAACAATTTGAGGAGTTACAGGCCTTGTGTGTCTTTAAAATTAACATTTGTTTACAATAACTTTAAGGATGTTGTGTTCAAAATCAAAAATGATGGAAATTTTTTTTTTAAATTTTATATAATATTAAATAAAATTTCCAAATCGCCGTGTAAAAATTTCACCACGTTTAAGTACCTCGATCCTCATTAAGTTGTTAAAAATGGGTATTTTTTGTATCTTCTCATGAAAGCACGTGTTTTAAATTTTGTATAATATAAAAGAAGCTTCATCTTTTTATGCATTTTTTTATGCAACCAGATAGAGGAAAAACCTGACATTGAATGACCCTAAATATCCAATATGTTTTTCTGCAGTCAATTTGCAGTAACTTTTCTTAATAAATTTTTACTCTCAAACGACTTCATATGAAAAAAAAGGTTTTAAAACTTTTCATTTTTTGCTTCATGGCGACTCAACACCCTTAATATGATGTCAAAGAAGATTAAATGTCTCTTAAAAAATAGATTACCACTTAAAAGAAACAGAACACTCCCAATCGTGATTAAAATTGACAAGTATTCCGAGAGCCAAGTGAATAGATAATTAGTGAATGAACTCGAGATATACGTTCGTATCCTACATCATATGTCAACATCGTGAGCCCTAAGTTGGAAAACTTGATCACCAGGCTACGAGCGCTGTCCGCATCGCCACACACGCAGTGTACCGTTACGAATAATTGCACACAAATTTAAAAGATTAAACCTGATTCCCGTCAATGAGGATTCAAAACGGACAATTTAAAATTCCTTATTAAGGCCAGAAATCCCTTTAGAAGCGTGAAAAATAGGTATTTTTCGAGAATTTTTTTTTAGAGGGGATAAAATAATTTAATAATTTTCAAATTTTGACATTATTTTATTATAGCATTCAAGTTTGGAAAGAATTTTTTTTTAGATTACCAACAAAATGGCGGCGATATTAAGGGTCTTCGGACGCCTGTTTTCCGTGACATCGAAAAGTACTGCAGTTGTCACTCTTTTGCTGTTGATCTGAAAAAGATTTAACAAGTGTCGTTCGTTTACTGGCATACTAAGGGGAAGGATATACCTAAAAAAATGATGACAAAGTGCAAAATTGAAAATTTGGGAGCCTTTTTACTCTAAAGTTCGAATTTTCGACCTTTTTTTTCGACATATTTGATTCCAAAAAAATTATTTATTTACATGCTACCTTTCAAACTTTAGGTATATCCTTCCGATAATAATACTGAGAGTAATCTCCCAAAATTTCATCGAAATCGACCGATAACTTTTTGAGCTACAACACGAGCAGTTCTTTGAAAATGTAGTTTCAAGATAATCGCGTTTAAAGTTTCAACATGTGAAAACTATTGTAGTGACTTACCGATTAATCAGTGATTCCCCGCAAATATTCATTATTTCGGGTTTTCCTTTAGTCAGTATATTCTTTGGGTATCATACTTTCAAAATATGTAAAAAAAACCGATTTTTTGAAAATTCTAAAGGGATTCCTGGCCTTAATAATTTATTCGTGCTGTTATCATCGCCACTACTATCACCATTATTATTTTTACAACCCCAGTGCAAGATATTCTAATAGAAATGTCGAAATGAACTCATAGTAGGACTATGTAAATGCCAAAATTGATATGAAAGTAATGAAAAAAAAAAATGATCCCAAATTGTTGCAGCAAAAAGAAAAAGTGCAAGAGCCAAATGAATCCTGCTGACTGGAACAACATATTGGCCAATGTAGTGGCAGAGAAGAACAGCGAGGTCGAGGGAGCTGTGAGAACGTTGGATTTGGGAATGAAGAGCAAAAGTGGAGTTTTGGAGAAATTGGGACACGTGAAAGTGATGAAAAATCATGCAAAGATATCTTGGCAGAATCAGGATAGCGACGAGGACGAGGAGAGTGACGACGACGATGACATTCCGGAGAGCTTCCGAAGAGCCTATTCCAGGGAAAAGGAGAGAAGGGCCGGATGCGCGACGACGATGAAGGAAGCGAAAGTATCGCAGGTCGATGACGACGAGGCGGATAGGGTCTTGCTGACGGAAATGGACGAGAGCGAATGGTGGACAATGGTGAGATAGATAAAATAATTGGTAATTATTTACTTTAGGGGTCACACCTTCGATTTAGTTGTCCTTGTAATATATCGTTCCTGAGGTCGTCTCGAGAAAAAATATGTATATACATATGTTGGGCACGTCTCCTCCGTATGGTTTTTTTAAATTTAAAGATTTTCTGATTTGGAAATATTCATATATATTTTTGAATGAGTAAAATTGCATTGTTCTATATGTTTTTTCATCATATTTATAGCCTGTCTGTGCTCAATTTTGTTGGGTTTGACTTTAAAAACTATCTTCAGTTTTTATGATTCGTGTATTTATTTATTTCGTTTTGTTTTCCTGAATTTTGGATTGAGATTGTATTTGGGTTTGAATTTGGGTTTGGGTTTAAGCTTGAGTTTGGGCATCGAATAAATTAGATTTAAACCTGTATCATTACGGTATTTTCTCTTGAGAGAGCTTCACCCATTTTATGATTCGCTTATTTATTTATTAGTATTTATTTATTAGTTTAATTTTGCTGGATTTTGGATTGAGATTGTATTTGGGTTTGAATTTGAGTTTTCAGTTTACTATGGGGTTTGGGAAAATAAATTGGATTAAAAACTAGTATCATCGCGATATTTTCTCTGGAGAGGGCTTCACCCATTTTATGATACGTGTATTTATTTATTTAGTTTTATTATGCTGGATTTTGGATTGAGATTGAACTTGGGTTAGGGTTTCGGCTTACTATTGGGTTTGGGTGTAAGTTTGGGTTTTGGCAAATAAATTAGATTTAAACCTAATATCATTGTCAAATAAAAAGTTTTTATTTCAATTTATCTCCATACCATGTGGTTTTTGAGCATAAGTCAATTAAAAAAAATTGTTGTAAATCGTTTCAAGAACAACATACTCAAAATTCAAGGTCATCAAGGTAATTTGTTCTTGCTACGTATGTATGAAAATTTAAAAAATCGTAATCTTAGGATTTTTTAAAAAACTTGAGGAAGCTTTTTTGAAGTATAATAAAAAGCTATGCTAAATTTTGAGAATGTTCACCATCTAGATTTCAAGATATTTAGGATTGAAAATGGCAAGATTTAACACAGGGGCTCTTATGAGAGAGCACTAAAAATTGGGATTTATAACAATAAATATCTCAATTACTACGTGGTGAATAAACCTCTTAAAATTTGGTGCGCATATGCGTTATCAAAGATCAACTGTACCAATTTTCAACATAATCCTAAATAGACGATAAAATTATAAAACTACCTTAAAGTAAAAAAAAAACTATATGAAGAAGTATATAATTTTGGTCAAAATGACCCAAGGAATCGAAGGTGTGAGCCCTAAAGTAAATAATATCTGTCGATAATTCGCATGAAATTCTTTGGTATAAATTTCTTATAATGGGCCAGGCGTCTTTCTTTAATTTCTGGGAACGATCCAGGTCGGAACCGTGAGCGGGGTCGGGGTCGCGATGTTCGCCGTCGGGATCCTGGCCGTTTACATCGTCTACACGAACGTTCGGGGACCGAAAACCCCGAAGAACAAGCGAGGCGTCGACAGGGACACCAGCCTGAGGAGAGTCGGAAGCGATCGGGACATTCCGGCGTCGACCAGGAACCAAAGAAACGCCCGTGGACCCCAGAGAAGAGACAGCAACAGGAGTATAAGAAGCAATGTTTCTGACAAGAGCGTTTAAGTAGGTTATGTTCAAAATCCATAATTATGTAAAAATTTTTAAAAATTTTACTCACTGTCCAAAAGTTCGTGCTAAAATTTCAATTTCGTAAATATTTTTAAAAATTTTACTCACTGTCCAAAACTTCGTGCTAAAATTTCACGATCATTAGAAAGCTCTTAACTAAAATGCACTAATCGTTAAAAATGAATATTTTCTGTACTTTCTCATAAAAAGCAAAGTTTCGAAAGTTACAATTTTGTACAATAAATATTTCCAAGTAACGAGCTTCCTAATTTACATGAAATTTCGCACTCATATTTGCACTTCGTCTTGCAGATGAAGCTTTTCATCCAATTTTTAAAATAAAATCATCATTATATTGTGGAATCATAGAGAGAGTAGACTTGACATTGAAACGCCATGAATTTCAAGTATAGTTCTCTTCAGTGAATTTGCATCAACTTATTTTCATAATAAATTTATATTTTCTCAAACAACGTTGTATGGGAGAAAAAGGTTGCGAAACTTTTCATTTTTTGCTGTACGTATTCAACACTCCCTAGGTCAGGCAACGTTTACTTTCATTTTCGGTATGATCACACGAAAAATGAAAATATTACGATAAATAATCGAGGACAATCATGTATGGTCAGAGAGAAAATTAAGCTGCGTTTCATTTGGAGACTTGAAAAAAAAATTTCTGACCATGTGTGACGTAAGACTAGTCAATGGCATCGATCTGAAAACTATTCTCAATGGTGCAATTAACAATAACGTTATTTTTAAGTTATAAACAATAACGCTATACATAGATAAAAGTTTTGTATATCGAATAGCATGAAACGTTGTTTATCAATTAACAAATTCCTGCGGTTCGACGTATCAGCCTCCGCACTTTGATTTAATATTCAGTGACACACTTTCAGATCTTAGTTTAATTAATTTAAGTTACCATAATTGAGTATGTACGGCACACACATTTCATGTAACGCGACGACGTTAAATCGCGAGCTGCGAAATTCCGCACGCGTTACAACAGGTAAACAGGGATATTGTAAATTAAATTCAAAGAGCTTATATTTTTTTTCTTATAGAGTACGTATATTCATCCAAATTGACTGTATTTTAAAATATAGTTTGCGCTTTCATTACGTTAATAAAAAAATGATTTATTTCGTTAAGCAATTATTTCCCATCAAACCATGTTGATCCATCGTTTCCCTGTCTTGAATATAATTTTATCGTTTGCTATCTCTAAAAAAATTAATGAAAATAAAAAAAGAGGATTAAGCGATATCTTTAAGTGGTTATATCAAAAAATTTGCGAAAACCGTCTTTGATATAATGCGCAATCGCGCAATAATTATTTATTGTCAAAAAAATTATTTTATGTACTATTACTGGTTGTAATATTACGATCTTCAACTCTGAATATCTTGACTTATGGGTAGTCGAATTTCTTAAAATTTAGCATACCTCTTTATTGCACTTGAAAGAAGCTTTCTTTAGTTTTTTTTTCTTCAAAAAATGACGAAATGAGGGAAAATTGCGAAACCTTGCCCTTAGGTTACCTTAAACATTCCCCTCCCCCCACTCTCAAATTTTTACCTGCAGGAACCTTCAAAAAATTCGAATGGACAATTTTGGTCCGGACACATCGTTAGCGTTTGAGGGTTAATAAGCTTAAGGTAGTACAACCGCAAAGCCGTGTTGAGACAGATTTTCTTAAAAATTTACACAGGTCTTCTTTAATGTCATATGGAAACATGTGTCAAATTTTACAAAGCTTCACCATCGAGAAATAGAGATATTATACATTGAAAGTCGTTATTTTTTCGAATCTTCCATAAGAACCCATGTTAAAAGTAGCAATTTTTTAAATTTAAGGAGGTTCGATCGTTTCTCATGTGAAAATTATTTTTCAACTTTTTTAGCTAAAATTTGGCATACATTGAGATTAATGTGATACCTAACTTGTGACCAAATTTTAATAACATTCATCGTCTAGAAATAGAGATATTCATTTGTAAAA
>JAPYYW010004784.1:0-10338 GCA_030522545.1 Cremastinae sp. A BG-2022a
TATTAAATAGAGAAAAAAAAATAAAAAATACTTGGCTTTACAGATTTCTCCCCAATTCTCCAGGTAAATTAATATTAATTATTGAAAATTAAAATTGGTTAAAATCTGTCAAAAATTACTTGGTTTTGAGATAATAGAGTCGCGGCCTCTCGACTGTAAATGGACTTGCCTCGAGTCGCTGCCGCGACTCTTGATATCCCAGTATATAGTTTAACATCTAAGATGAGTTTTTTACTACATTATTTTCATTTCTCAAAAAAATGTCTCTTGGCTAATGTTCAACTAATATTGGAACATTTATACCTCATAGTATATACTTATAATATATAGCATCAGTCTTATTAAAAACACAATTGAAAAAATGTTTTTTGATCAACTGTCAGAGAGCTTCCAAAAATTCACCGTCGTAACGATCGCGCGGAATGTCAGCAATGCGAGCGTGAAATAAAACAAATGTTTCTCTATTAATCAGCGTCTCAATTAATTACGGCGCGCCCGAACAACCGGAGGGGGTTCCGACGGAGCCTCGGGAAAAGCTCGCGGAGGTGAAGCGTAATAATTGGGGCGAGAGACTGCCGGGAGACTCGGAAGAATGTTTATATACGTCACACGTAAAATACATAATATAAATTTACACACAGCGGGAGGAAGGAATAAAAAAAGGGGGGGGCAGGGGGATTTTCGTTGGGAAGCTCGCGGTGTCGAAATCTTGCGTTGAATGGCGCTCTCATTGACTATATTAAAAGTATGTATGTACAACGCACATTTTGGTCTACTATTAGGTATCCAAGAAGTGTTTACCAATAATGGAAAGACGGCATCATGAGAAATTAGTGGATCGAAAAGAATTTGAGAATTTTTCGATCAGAGCAAAATGTGAAGAATTATCGGTTATTCGAGATCGGCCAATCACAGCGGGCAGTTAAGCGAGCTTCTGATTAGCCATTGCGTTGATGCTCGATAACTCGGTAATCTTGCGTCGCATCCCAAAATGCCTCATATAGGACTAATTTTCTTCGTGAATCTACAATTGTCTCTCTTTCTCTCTATTCTGACTCATTTATAGCAACATCGAGTTTCGGGACACCTTATGCATGCACGTGTATATTTATGGTACATAGAGCGAGGCTTGCGGTGTAATGCCATCGCAGGATCCGCACGCCAATTTGCGAACGCGAAACCCTGTCGTGAAAACGAGAGAGGGCCACGCGTTTATAATGGTATCGAGTTTCACGCGGGGTATAGTGTAACCGAGTGCCTGCACGCCTCTCGATCAGCCGCGAGTTTCGAGTTAGCCAGCCCGGAGGGTTTCATCGCGGTCACAATGAGCTCGGTCCTACGAATTTTTCTCTCACCCTTCACAAATGTTCAATACCTGATGCTCGTTATACACAACCCTGGATCATTTTTTTAAACAAACTTGTCATCGGCGGGACGAACCAAAAAACTCTCGCGGATATCTGCATCAACATATGTGATCCCAACTTTTAGTCACAACTCGAGAGAGAGAGATCTCTTTTCTCAATTTTTATCCAAATAATATACCTTCAAATATGGAATACATACTCATATGTTACATACTTTTAAATGTGTAAAAAGTGACTCGTTTTCTAATTTCCAGTGCAGTTTCCAATTTTTAATGACGACCACCTTCCCCCAATATTTTTTTTTTTTGAAAAATAGTTTTTACCGAATAGTCACGCGGCATATCTAATATTAATCACCCTTCCGATATAATAGCGTACACCTCGAGGAGCGCGATGTAACAAACAAGACAAAGTGCGTCGTGAGCGAGCGAGCGCGGAGACCGATAGCGTGAAAGAAAATAATGATAATAACAACAACGCTCATGATGAGAATAATAACAACAACAATAATAACGATGATAATAATAATGAAAAAAAGAAGGCGCTATTAATCGTGACAGGTTGATGTACGAGCCGTGAGCGAACGGCAAACGGACCTCTCGCCGCTCATGAATTCGACCCTCGGGTCTCACCGCGTCTCTCCCGAGCAACTCGATGAGCTTCTTCTGCTTCTCCTCCTTTTCCTCCTCCTCCTCCTCCTCCTTCTTCTTCTTCTTCTTCTTCTTCTTCGTGTACTCGAGTGCATTCTCGCTGCTCACATTCCCCCCGCCCGTGTTCTTCTTTTCCTTTTTCTCTTGGAAAATGCAGAAAAACGCAAAACACAATTAACGAGAAAAAAAAATATACGGAATGGAGGCTCTGCGAGAGAATAAGAAAAGAAAAAAGTAGAGAGTATATTTAAAAAATTGGATTTAGATTTTTTGCAAACGCACCCGGGAGTACAGTTGCCATCAGGTCCCTCGCTCGGTTCGGAGATTGGGCGTACGAGAGAGAGAGAGAGAGAGAGAGAGAGAGAGAGAGAGAGAGAGAACGCGTAAACACGCAAAATAATCCGAATGGGGTTTCGTATCGGGGATGAAGCAAAGGAGTGGAGGAGAACGAGTATTCGAGGCGTATAGAGTCTGCTGCTCATGACGAAAACCCTTTCTCGATGGATGCGCGTGGAAGTGCGGCTCGTTCGATGAGGGAGTAAGAGTCGAGGGGCGAGGATCGTCATCGCGTCCTCGGGAACGTCCCGGGGGATGCACCCTATCGTCGGCGCTCGCTCTTCCCCGGGGAAACAATGACGAACTCTCCGCACGTCGAAAAAAAAAGAGAATGTTCGACGCGCGCGTACAGAGCGTACATTTTCTTGCGTGTAGCACCTCTTCCACTCGCTATCTCAATCGCTCGCAAAAAATCTCATTTGTCCATTGTGCTCCTAGCTCAATGGTCGTGTGTGCCAAAAATCCTTCTCTCTCTCTCTCTCTCGATCCCCGCATATAATCTAACTCCGCGCGGCCCGCTTCTATGTATACACGCTTTTTTCTTCGCCCTCCCTCCTCCCTTCATTATTTTTCACCCTGGACGGAGAAAAACCCGAAATAAACTCATTTATTTTCATCTCATAAATAATCCGATAAATGTAATAGAGAAAAATAGAGAACAATCGAGAGAAAATAATCTGCTTCTTATTGATCGAAATTGCAAATTGCACGCAGAAAAGATTGTGTAATTTATGTTATTCTATATAAATTTTTCATGCAATTTTTCTGAAACATCGAAATTTGTTTCTCGACCGAATAAAGCCAGGTGCTAAAATTCTTTTTTACCTTTTTGGTGAAACGGATTCGTAGAAATTTTTTTCTCGAGTGTCGCAATAAGAGAGCCTCGTGACTAATCTCCCTTTAAATATGATATCAAGCCTCGCATCTTGATGCGCGTATACGACAAGAGACCGCGCAGTCATCCGCGTACCCTCAAGATTCCCTACAATGTGATTCCCCGATTTTACACCATCCCTTTTCTTCTCGAGTCTCTCGGAGGACGATCCCTTTCGTTTCGCGCTTTGTATACGTGCGTGTAAAGAATATATATCGTGTGGTGTTAGATGCTGCGAGTGGCTCGTGTTCTCGCTCGCTCTCTCTCTCTCTCTCTCTCTCTCTCTCTCTCCCCATCTACGCACGCGCGTGTACACGCACATTATTTTTTACTCGGTCGTCAACCATGTGAAACGTGTTTATTAAAACCCTTTCCGTTGTACTTTTATTTTCATTTTTTTGCCTTCTCCTCTCCTCCTCATCCACTGTCTCCCGACTCTCTCTATCCGCGATTGGAATTCTACTTTACGATAGATACGCTTTTATTGCTTGATTCATTGCGAATTGAGTGCTCAAAATTAGTTTCAATTGCAGCTTGTGCGTATATCGTACCCCGAAGTCTCTTTCGTTTACATTGATTTCGATAAATTTATTCTCATTATAAAACAACACACATTATATGGCTCTCCGCCGGGATTGATTTTGTAATTTTTTTATTATATATGTGAAATATTTTACACATGAGCCTATATAACGGGGATCATTATTTCTTTAAAGATCTTTTATATGTAAAATTAAGTCATTATAATTCTTCTTTCGTTGAAGAAAAAAAAAGATTCGTTTACATTTTCGACTCGCTTCTATGATTCGAAAGAATGAAGATTTTTTTTCTCTCGTTCAGGGGTTACATCTCTCAGGGATGTGCAGTAGATATATATGGGTTTACACATAAAAAAAGTCTCAGATTTTTATTGTTTCGGTCCCATTGAATCCTCACCTGTGAACATGCCGATTTGACCCTCGAGAAAGAACCTATGGCAGCGCTGACTGTCTCTCATCCCCTTGTGATGCCTATCACTCACATGTCCAAACAAAATAACAGCGCATTTACAAAGCTCGCAGTGGCGTAGAATAAAATTCGTCAAAGTTTCATTCTCTATTATTAAAATGATCGAAAAATATTAATTTTTCTCGAAAAATGACAACCGCAATAAAATTCTTGGATTGAGTACGCACATTGTGCGCGTTGACAAACTTTATAAATGAAGTATATAATTGTCATGACAACCTCTTATTGAAAAAATAAAAATAAGTGTATAATTCTTAAATGAATTCATCGATGGACTTTGTAAATTTGGATAAATTTATCATTTACGTCGGCACTTTTGTTATGCGCAGCGCGCGTGAGAGTTATATTGTCGGGTTTTTTTCGGGATTGATTCAGTGAGCGGGAATCGAGAGCAATCGTGTGCTCGTTCATTCGTTTCGCATGAATGTATATTAGCGGGATTGAAAGCCGCAATATCCTCGGCGAAAGAGAAAACCCCGGCTCAGGGACGCGAATGAACGGATTAAGGGATGATCCTTTGCCGCGGGAGGCTGTCGACGGCGCTAACAGGATTGACGATTAACGTTCACCCGCCCGTTTCTCGACGATTCTCCCATGCTCCGGCCTCTTTCTTCCATCCTCCCGTTTCTCGATGCTCCAAACGAAAGAGCGAAAGGGAGACGGAAAACGAATTTCGTACCGCGCGATCGCGCTCTCTTCCGCATTACCGTCGCGACACACGTTCGCGCGTTATTCGCGTGCCAACTCGACGTTTCAACGATTCGAAGGCGCTCACGCGTACACCGCCGCATGTTTGCAGCTTCCCTAATACCCATTCGGCAAAAACTAAAAAAAATATCCGATCCGCATTAAAACGTTCTTTATTATTTTCGCGCGTCGCCACACTCTCTTCGGCATCGTGCGCAACAAAAAATAAAGTCGATTTTCAGCGCGAAAATCGAGATCGGGGGGAGAAAAATTGTCGAAGAATCATGATCGGGACGAAGCAGATAAGGCTGATGGGCATGAGCACAATAATAAACCGAGTTTATAAAACATAGAATATTTATATCGAGTCGTGTCTCTTTCTCATATTATATTGTCTTCGTTTCGCGAATGATTTTCGTGGCTGCGCCGCCGCCGGCGGGTCTTCCGTCGGGACGTCCCGCTGATTAATGCTCATGTAATTCATTGCTCAGAACGTTAAAGGTATAATCTTCGGGCCTTAACTGCTTCCGTGCGTATCTCATTCCCCCTTTTTTCTCTCCTCTCTCGATCTTTTTCTCCCTTTTCCTGTGTCTCCTCTTTCGCGCGACACGGCGCGTGTGGTGCAAAAGTATCATCGGTTATTCGCCACTTTTTTTCTCCTTTTGCGTCACACACAGCAGGTATATGTATAAGAAAAACGGACAGCCTCTCTCTGTCCCTTACTATTGTCTCTCTTATTTTCGAGGGATACGCGCGCCTTTAAAATCGTACTTCCAGATGGGAATAAGGGACGCGAACCCCGCAAAGACGGCCGAGATTCTCACGGGAGGGGGAATTCCAGAGCTCGAAAACGTATATACGGACCCATTGTTTGCCCATAGGATCAAGTAATTACCTTCTGTGTTTGCTCGAAAAAACTGCAGGCTCCTTTGTACATTTATCTCCTCGCTTTTTCCTTACGTTTCTTTGACCTTTTGGCTGCTCGTCCTCATATACCTCTCTTCTCGCTTCGATCAACGACTTTATTCCCGTCTTGCAAAACACAATTAAATTAACATATTTTTCATCCATTTTTTTCAAAGATTATCATTTAGTTATTTTAATGAAAAAATTTTTTTTTCCTTCGACATTCAAGAAGGGTTGTGTCATCACTATACAATAACTCATATTAAACGAAAATTTTTAATTAAAACGTTTCAGATTTTAGTGAAATTGTTCAATTATAAAAGAAATTTCGTACAAGTTATTTGTTTAAATGAAAAATTTAATTGCAGCACATGCAATTTTATCACATGACTTTTGGTGATAGTGCATGGTGTTAAATATATTTAACATGGTATATGGTATATGGCTATATGGTATTTTTGTCAACTTTTTAATTAGCAAAAAATGTTATTATCAGCAATTCATAAATGAATGGTTTTAAAAAGTGGAACAAAATAATACTTATATTTTTTAATATTTCATTCTGATATGAATTTATTTCTACAAACTTTCTTGAATATGTATATTATTGAAACGACTGAAGAATGAAAGATTTAGAATATCAAAAGTAATTAATCAGACCAACTTCTTCTAAAATAAAAATATAGTCAATTGAGTACTTAAAAATTGTCTGAATGAATTCGCGACAAAAATATAAAGAGTTCTCGTTGTACACACTTGTCACAAGATTTGAAAAATGTCGATAAAATAAAAAATTGGCGAACGTAGATGAATGAAGGACAATAATAAAGCTGCAGGTGTATTTTTCATATATTGACGTTGAGATAGGTGTATTTGAGAATGTATAAGCTTTCCATTGGCGCTTGCGCCACGGCCGCGAGAGATGCCCTGTCCGCAGGGCCCTTTCACGGATATCGGATTGCCCATTAGCGTGCTATGCGAAGAGAGCCTGTCCAGTAATTACGGTTTAATTAATCTTCCGGGGTTCATCTCGCTCTGGCGATAGACTCGACTGATTACCGTCCGCACGCTTTTATATACTCAAAGGACGGACGAGCAGCCACGAAACGCGCGCGCACCAACCTCGTTCCCCCACAAAATATATATTCACCACGAAACACGTGTGCGATGATTCTCGTCTTTTCATCTGTCATATACAAGGCTTGCTTGAAATTACGCAGGCATATTTCAAGAGAGTGTACCGCGCTTCAATAACCTTATTCACAAATTTTTTTCCAAAAACATCACAAAATTCATCAGTACAAGGAAATATTCTTTATCCGCTAAATATTTCACGATATTCTTCCCTCAGCGGTGAAGAAACACTGTTTTTTCTCAACGTATCGTTAACTTCTACTTATTTACCGGTGAGACACGTTGGCATGAAAATAATACCGTTGTTTTCGCTATAAAAATTATTCAGGACGTTCACCCTCTTATGCGCTCACGACGGACAGATTTAAAATCAAGTTTTACCGATGCGCAGATATATTCGCTAAATAATAAAACAAGTTATTTATTGGGATAACTTTATCAAGTTTTGAAGAATATATTTTATGTGATTTTTTTCCCATACATAATCGTGTATGTGGAAACAGAAGAAAATTTGATAGAAAATTGAGACTTGATCTTTCAAGTATTGAGAAAACATTATTGGAAAATTTTACACAGTTTACAAAGTTCGATTTGCATTTATTCATGAAAATCATAATTTTTCGTAGGGACAAAAAAATTTGGGGATCATAAAGAAATAAGAAAGATAATATAATATATAATACTAAAAAGAAAATGTGTGCGTATATACGGATACTTATATTAACGATCTCTAAATTAATTAAATAAAAACGATGGATAAAAGTGACTAAATATAAAACAAGTATTGTATAGATTTTATTTTGAATCATTTGGAGAAAGGGAGAGCGAAATAATGAGAAGAGTCGCATGACAACTCGTTTACAAGCATCGCCACCAGTCACCCTTCTCCGGGATTTATACCCCTTTTAGCTGCACCAGCAAAGAGAGACAGGTGAACAGGTAGCAAGCGAGGGACGGCAACTGTATCCGCTTACCCGCGTATACACGAAACGCGTCGGGCTAACGGAGCTTAACGCTACCTTTGCCCGGGATAGGTACATAAAAAGCAACGACCGAATCTAGCATCCATTTTCCAATAAATCATTATATCGCTATTTTAAACTTTCAATTATTCTCTCAATCAATTTTTTCTTCTTCAAACATAAATTATCTCCGCATCATATTGCGAGAAAGGTACAAAAAAAAACTTTTTTTTTATATTCTCGTTTACATACTTTTCGATCAGTGAACATATAGTCTTGTTTCCATTTCGCAGATGACTGGATTTACGTAAAGTGTTTCTCTGTAATGTAATGTGTGAATTTTCCGAAGCATCGTAAAAGCAAAAGAAAAAAAGGTAAAAAGGCACGATCGGAACACACGGTTATAAAGAGCAATTTGTCGCGGATCGTCGATGAGAAACGGCGACGAGGACGTGTTACTTTCCAAGATAAAAGCGAGGAAGAGGGAAAGAGAGAGAGAGAGAGAGAGAGAGAGAGAGAGAGAGAGAGAGAGAGAGAGAGAGAGAGAATTTGACGTTCGAGGCTCGTGATTATGATTGAGGATAATTAGACATAACGGACAGTTAGGACAAAGAGGTGAAAACGGCAGGGAGAAGCGAGCGATAGTTTTTATGGTCGCGCGGAATCCTACGACGTGTCCCTCGAGGCGTTAACAAACGCCGATATTTCCAAGCTCCAAATGAACGGAAAGAAAAGACAGAGAGGAAGAGAGAGAGAGAGGGGGAGGCTGGAAAAAAGCAGGATTGACTATATAGGAAACGTCAGTCTCGATAAAGATTATATGGTCCCATGTACGGGCATCGTTAGATCTATCGACGAAAGGTATATACAATAGCCGAGTGTCTCCCATAAAACCATCAGTGCGATTCTCCATTTTTCGATTTTCCCTCATTTTTACCTGCCACCGAGAATCCCGCCGCGAAATATCATCGCGTTTACGCGATGAATATTAATGAAACGTGGCTTAAATGAAAATATAAAAATTAAGTACACGCTCGGTAAGAGTCCTCTTTTATTTTTATCCTCGTTTTTTTGTTTTTCTGTCTCTTCAATTGCGAATAAATGTCGTTATTTTTACACGTAAAACTCGTGAAACTTACGTGATAAAAACTCGGTCGTTAGATCCTCGGATTATTAAGGACTTTAACGCCTCGCGCACGTACGTCTCGGGCGAGCATTACAGCAGTTTTTTTCACTCCCGTTGCTATACCACGGATGCATCCTCTGTAATTTGCATCGTGATCAATTTCATCGTTATCCTTCGGCGTGTAGCGGGCCCGGTTGCATATTTCGACCTCGTTAATGAGAGGAACGACCTCCGTCATTAAGCGACTGATGGACGAAATGATTGCGGGGTTGTACTTTTTCATTTATTATTTATACACGCGTGTGTCAAAATGTGTGAATCCTCACCTATAAAGATGAGAAATAATGACGAAGAGGCTACACAAAAATACTTTAGAAAAATCATAAATAATATGTACTTTTTATTTTTTTCCAAAATCGATTAGAAATTTTCCTTAAAATGGCAATTACATATATTTTGGGTGTAATTAAAAAATTCATACAAAAACTTTCTAAAGAACTAATTATTTTACTATACACTTTTTATGACAATTTTATAACTATATGTTTATGAAAAAAAATTCTTCATAACTAAATTGCAAAATCACAAAATTTCAATTCCACACGAACTATAATAAATCATTATTTTCATACGCGCGCGTACAAAATCTTTAAGAATCACACGTGAAATCGTTAAAGATTGTTTCAATAAAGAAAATACCTTTTTGTCTCAAACAAATTTTTAAAAGTGTCTATCAAGGCTAAACGTGCGGGTTTATATAGCGATAAACAAAAAGCGATCTTATATGGCTTCCTGCCTTGCAAAAATTCCTGATGAGTCAGAATATGAGCAGCTACCGAACGACTCGGTCGTCTCATTTCTCCATCAAGAATAAACATATTATTTCATATCGCGGTGAGTGCAATAAGTAGCGGATGTTGACTGCATTCTACGTTCACTGATAAAATAAAATTCGCGCAACAAACTTTGCGGGGACGCACTTATCTTCAGACGTTTGTCCCTGACGTTTCTCTCTCTCGAAGATCAATTGACAAAACAATAAAAATCGACTATATTCCCAGGAGCGTGCAAGATAAATCTCAAAAGGGAATTCAAAACTCTCGCAAATAAGTTCATTCTCATTTTAGTATCTATATACATATTATTATATAGATGAGGCATCGTTTGAAAACAATTGGTGGTGATAAACCACATATCCTAACTAATATTATAAATGTGAAAGTAAGTTTGTTTGTTTGTTACTCGATAACGCAAAAACTTTTGCAAGGATTTGAATGAAATTTGTCAT
>JAPYYW010004785.1:0-10336 GCA_030522545.1 Cremastinae sp. A BG-2022a
GTATCGAGTAGCGCTGCAATTTCGCTACTTCGCTACATTTGTATCGAGTAGCGCAGCGGTAGCGCGCTACAAAAGTATCGAGCCGTGCCCATCTCTGATATCCACCATGATGCCGCGTGCCCCTACGTCGCTTCGCCCTTCACGTCTTCCTTTCCCGCTGACCTTTTCAATATCAGCACACCGTACATCCACCTTCCACAATTCTTTTGCCTTGCGAGCAGCGTATTTCTGGCACTCTTTACCCGCGTCAATAAAAATGCAAACTTCACTCGCTTCATTTAAGCAAGAGCTACATAAACACCTACTATGTTCTCAAATCGACTAACTGTACTGTATTGTTTGGTTGCACTGTAACAAAATGTATAGCATTCTTGCGCTCTTATGGTCGCTTTATCTCAAGTATTATGTATTAGTTTTAAGTATGTATATATCTCTTTCACTGTTGTATTTTGTACAAATCGTGCCTAAGGAACTCTTTCTATGGCATAATAAAAGTTTCATTCATTCATTCATTTTCTCTCTCTTCCATGGCATAATAAAAGTTTTATTCCTTCATTCATTCTTTCGATTCAACAAAATACTTGTTTCAATACGTTTAACGATATTATTTGCAAACTCAACTAAATTCTTGGTTGATTTAACTGAAGTTTAATTATTTCAAATTAAAAAGGGTGTTGTTTCGACGAAATATTTTCAACTAAATATGTTCTCAGTGTACTCTCTCACTAAAGTATTATATACTACAACAAATACATACAATACCAATAATTACACAGAGATAGTAGCAATAATAATAATATATTAATAAATTAGCTATGTAAATGAAAGGAGAGGAATAAGATGGTGAATTTGAAAAACTCCAATCAACAATTAAAATAATGAATGAAAATAAAATAAAAATCGGAATGAACCTCCGAACTGACTTCAAAAACAACGCCGAATGAAATATTTTGATTATTAAACCATCTTGCTTGCCTGAATTCGATACTAAAATAAGGATCCCATCAACGGGAAGGGAATTAATAAATAATAAGAAAAGGGGGACACCACGTAATATATATACACAACGGTGCGCCCCTGAAAAATTATAGAAAAGGAAACGATGTGGAAAATATTTACACAAAGGGATAGTAATACACCAAGAAACAAATAAGAGAAACAGAAATTTACATGGACTCCCACGTCAAGTTCGTTTGGGACCATACCACAAGGAGGACAAGAGGGGGAATACCCATCAAGGGATCCAAATCTATAAAAGGGAGCCCCAAAAAACGGGGCGCGTTAGTTTTTCTCCGTGTTTTCTACTGGTGAGACTCTTATGTGTCTCCACCATAATCATTTCCTTTTCTAAATTTAACCAATTTATTTGTACTCTTTGGAACCTCGGCCACATCGGACTGAACTTATACATGCAAGAGTCAAAATTCCGGATTCGAATAATTCTATTGTTGACGAGATACGCTAGCGCTGTCTCTCATTTCGCCTCGCGCGAGCCAGCCACTGTTTTCTCTAGCGCTCTTTTGCTCCCGGGCGATGAAAGCTTACCTATTTCCTCGCTTGCGGTTGTTCCGTTCTATTTTATTTTCGAGTGAGAAATTAATAGGCGATATTGTTCGCGGTATTTGAGTGAATGGCTGTTGAGATTCAAATTATAATTTTGGTTCGGATTCTCCAGAGGGTTACCTTTATGCCCTCTCGGGAATCCTCGAGCCATGCTACCCACTGCCTACCAGACAACCTCCGCCCGCGAAGATGCTGTCTTTCGTACCTTCTCGTGAGAGCGCCGTTGTCCAACCTTTACCTACGGTCTCCAGCTGTGTTCCTCAATTATAAATTATAAATCGCCCGTATAGTTTATTCGCAAGCAGCGTTAATCGGTTAGTTTAGCAATTCCAGCAAAATTCAGTCATTTAAATAAAATAGAGCGTACCTCGGGATGATTAGTCCCGGATTATTATTATTTTCCTTCGTCTATTTCGCTTCGTTTGCTATATCGGCTTCGAATCTTCCCTTTAGCGACTTTATGTCGCCACCACGGCCGTGTCCCACGGACCCTGGTGCGTACCGCAAGTCTCTGAAGCTTGGACCACTTGTTGCTCAATTTTGGACCGCTCTCTCTACCATACGGGGCTGAGCTAACTGTGTGATACGTGAGGAAGTGGGTGACAGTGACCTTCGGAGGGACGTAAAACTTATTTTGAAAAGTCGGATTTAATCCGACGGTATCCATGCGATACCTGGCGCCCGACCGCCGCTCTAAAACTCACCGTCTCAGCGCAACGGCAGTTTTTTCGAGCCATTTCCGGGCTACTCAGAAAAATGTGCGTCACAATATGTATCGAATTCTTATGCGTAATGAAAAAATAAACATTATAGTATGACCGCTTTCGAAATTCCTATAATTTCGAATATTCATATTTAAACAATTAATACGAATATAAATATCGTAAATTAAAATATATATATTATTCTCACATTTTATACTGGTAACAGAGACATTATATTGATATAGTATCTAGTATTTGAACTATAAAAATATTTTTGGAACGTCAATGATAATTTTTATCCTTAAATTATGGAATCGCCTTAATTGTTATCAAATTGTTGTTACTAAATTATTTAAAATTTTAACTAGCGAAATCTTAGCATGGATTGATGTAGGTCTAACTGTACCTCTGACGTGAACCATCTTGGGCAGTTCTGGCGGAGTAAATGTGGGAGGAGGATGATGATCGTCTGTAACAAACCACTATATGTATTAGCTGCCTCATGAAAAGAAACTAAATTCTGACTTTATATATTTTTCTCTCAGTTATTATCCAATTTTCATCTCAAACCAGATCTGAGTAGAGCACGGTATTTGTATACAAAATTTTATTTTCTCAAAATAGTACTAAGCTTCATGAAAGCAAAGAAAATTTGCATAATTGATATTGTATATCAGATACAAAATTTATCGAATTTTCGTAATTGATATGATAAACATCAATAATTGAAATATTCTTGCTGTTTTTTGCGAGTCTGTAAATCTTTGTCTTTAATAAACTTTAATTACAATTTATTAGATTAATAATTTTGTTCATGATATTACTAGCACCGATATTCTTTTACCCACAATCAAATACATTTCGTCATAAAGAAATATTTCTGATAGTAACTTTTTTTGAAAGATTTTAGGATCTCAACAGGCAAATTCTTGACAATATCTCGATTAAATTTTCATACACACTAGTTAGAAATAATCTCGATTAAATTTGCATACACACCAGTAGGAAATAATATATTATAAACAACAACGGAGAAACAATAAACTTTACATCTATTTTTCATCTATTGTCTTTATCATTATTCAGTAACTTATTAACTACTATTTTTTCGTTATTGTTAGTGTCATGCAACATGCAACCGACCGAAAACGTTTTAATTAATCAACTGAATCCTTGAATTAAAAAAACATAATAGCTTATTTCTTTATTATACAGGATGTGTCGTAATTACATGTCATGCCTTTAAGGACGTGTAGAAAAACATAATCTATAGCGAATGCGCTTTGTCCGGTGAAAAACCTTTGAAAATTGACGCAGTGGTGAAGTCGAGAAGTTTAATTGTCGTTATCCTGAGCACGTCGTTCACTCATAGTAACACACAAACTAAGTCACACTCGGCCCGTGAAAAATAAAAATTAAAGTATCATTGAATTATTAGCCAGCGTGAATGTAGTTTCACATACTAACCCGCAATCTATCAAAATTTTGTTTTGACACATAAAAACGTTCAAATGATAAACTTTAAATAGAAAATTTTGACGTTATAAAATACGAATACTACTAATACAATACACTAGATGATGAAGTAGCGCGACGTTCGCAGATTGGCGTGAGCGTAACTCGGCCACGCCACTATTATTATAACAGTTGCTGCCAGTTCGCGCGACCGCCGGTCGCCATTTTCAAATTAAGCGCGAGGAAAAAAAGAACAATCTCGCGGGATAACAGGGACTTAAAAGCGGCCGTCGACGCGGGCACCCCTCGTGACGAAATACGAGAGGCTCGATGTGCTGACGCGTCCGGTCGGTAATTGTCATTAATACCACAAGTGAAACATCTCTTCGACATCTCGTGAGCGCTCTGCAGGATATTAAATCGAATAAAAATTTAAATCTTTAGAATTAATAACTTTCCATGCGGGTATTAGCATCCATAAATGCCAAATAAAAGTAAATATAGCTAATGAAAAATTTGATTATGGGTATGAGTAAGACGGGTATTGCGATACCATGGTGGACAAAAAACGTTGTCGCCTGACGAAACTTTCATATCAAGTTTTTGGCTTAAAAATAACAAATTATACGTGAGAATGGGGTTAATGAGGTACATTTCGGCCCTGAAAAACATAAAAAGTTATCGGGAGTGCGGAAAATAAAAATGTCAGCTGAAAAAAGCATAAAAACGTGAAAGTGAGAGAGATGACACGAGGCGCTTGTGTCGCTCTCATAATATAGATCTGCCGGTGTTGTGACGAATTCATTAATTAACTTCCGGTAGCACACATAGGTCCATCGTGTCTGGCTGTTCCCAAAAAGTGCTAGGTCTTACAGATTACTTTGTATTTCGAGCCAAGTATATTACTTGGGAAGAGAACTCAGGTACTAAATGGTGACTTTCCGTTTCAGTTCCTGTTTAGTCGACAAACAGTCAAAGTCGTGTGCGGACACCACATACCGATGTGTGTCTACCGAAGTATTAAATTTTAGTTTTTTTTTAATTTCGCAATGTTATATTTTTTTCTTCATCTGTTCTATGTCAAGAAAGATATAAACTGCTACTTTTTTAATTCATTCATTAAAAAGTTATGATTTTTTGAGTGAAATCGTGAATTACTCATGTTTTGTATCATTTTAGATTAAATGACAATAATAAAAATTAATTTTCATCTACTGGAGAAAATAATGTTAACTTGAATACTCTGGATAATATGTGCGTACATCTATTAGGTGTATGACTTAATTCTTACAGATTTTTTCTTCGAGCTGAATGTTGTATTAAAAATAGAAATATTTTCGCGGTCTTTTGTGAGATTGAAAGGATCGGACGCATTCCAACAAGGAAAAAAAGCTTCTAAAGCACGAGAATCAATTTGTAGTATTCTTGGTGCCGACGGTATGATTTATGAAATGTGTAATTATTGGTAAAAACTTTTTGGAAATAGTAAATTCGATTTAAGTGACGAAACTCCAAAGTTTGAAGATGCGGAATTGCAAGCTCTATTGAATGAAGACTCAACGCAAACGCAATAAGAGCTTGCAGCTCAGCTAAGAGTTACCCAAACAGCTATTTCCAAGCGTTTCCACCAAATGGGAAAAATTAAAAAAATTGGAAGGTCGGTCCCACACATGTTGACCGAACACAACTTCGGTCAGCATATGAACACGTACTTTTTACTGTATGCCCGGCAACAAAAAAAGAACTTGTGAAAAATTGTGACAGGTGACGAAAAGTATATTTTTTACGAGAATCCCAAATGTAAAAGTCGTGGGTAGATCCCGGGCAACCCAGTACGTAGTCTCCGAAATAAGACATTGACTTAAAGAAGATTCTCCTGTGTATCTAGTAGGATATGAAGGGTGTACTTTATTACGAACTTTGCGGTTAATTCGCGATTCGGGAGATAACTCGGTCATTAAGTGCGGAATGAAGTTGGTAAATGGTCTACGGGATAATCGTGGAATAAGTTGGAAAGTCGGTGCGGCGTGCACAGCAGCATGTACGGTCCTTTACTACTATCGCTTGGCGTAATACACGTACAGCTCTATCGCGGGGTACTGAATACCAAAAGAGTGGCAAACGCTATTCCACACCGTTTATTCCACACCAGAAATTTCTAAAAATTTCTGGAATGATCTAGAAAGTTCCGAAGTGTGTACAACTGTTATAATCGATGTAGAATGTTCTAGAAATTTCTAAAAATTTCTGGAATGATCTAGAAAGTTCCAAAGTGTGTACAATTGTTATAATCGATGTAGAATGTTCTATTATAGAGATGTCTAAAAATGTCTGGGATGATCTAGACAGTTTCAAAATCTGTACAACTGTTATAATCAATGTAGAATGTTCTATTATAGAAATGTCTAAAACTGTCTGGAATGATCTAGACAGTTTCAAAATGTGTACGAATGTTATAATCATTCTAGAAGATCTAGATCGAAAAGATATACATTTAACTATTCTAGAGTGTTCTGGTACTAAAAATTTCGATGTTCGATGGTATATAAACAGAAATTCAGAAACTTTTTGTCAGTTTAATCGTTTTTACAGTTGAGAGAATATCAATTCGAATCAAGAGTTAACAGTAACCATACAAATTTAAGTGATTTTGACAAGTGAAAAAGAACAAACTATTTGAATGTTCTAGAGTGATCAAGCAGTACTGAAAATTTCGATATTTGATGATATATAAACCGAAATTTAGTGACTTTTCGTTAGTTTAATCGTGTTTACAGTCAAGAGAAGATCAATTTGAATCAAGAGTGAACAGTGACCAAATAAATTTAAGTGATTTTGAAAAGTGAAACAAAAACAAACTATCTATGTTCTAGAGTGTTCTGGTACTAAAAATTTCCATGTTCGATAATATTTAAACCGAAATTCAGAGACTTTTTGTCAATTTTATCATTGTATTAATTAAGAGATTAGTTTTGTGTAACTTTATTACTTGACATATTCACAGTGTGAAAGCGTAAAAAAGTATTTACAAAACCTAAAGTAGATTCAAAAAGAAGAAAAATAGCACGTCAAACTGAAACAGAAGAACAAAGAGAAAAACGGCTTTCGAATATTCGTAAAGGAGTCAAAAGATTTAGAGAAAATCTAACCGAAGAGGAAAGAGCACACATTAATGAATAAACATGATCACGAGTAAGATCACTTAGAAATCGTCAATTTACTGATCAACATTAACTAGAAAATCGAAGAAAAAAAGAAAGAATGGCCAATTTACGCCAACAACAAGCTGCTACACGTAAAATTGAAAGTTAAGAACTTCATGCGTTCCATTATGATGGCAAAAAACAATACAGTTAACATCCAAATATTGTCATCGGAAAAATGGATACGATATGTAAGTATTGTCATGCACGGAAATTTGAAGGCGAAACTGTGGGTATGTGCTGCTCAAGTGGTAAAGTCAATTTACCAGCATTACATTACCACCACCAGAATTACGCGCATATATGAATGAAAATACACCAGATTTCAACCATTTTCTACAAAATATACGCCGATACAACTATTGTTTTCAACTGATTCATTTGGAGCTACATTAATATGTCACGAAGAAAATTTCAACCCGGTTTTCAAGGTTCAGGGCCAAATTTATCACCGAGTAGGGTCACTTTTGCCGATATCCAATAAAACTCCAAAGATTCTTCAAGTATACTTTATTGGTAACGAAGAACTTGAAATAGATCAACGTTGCTCTCACATTCAGGGACTACGACGAGACATTAAAAACTTACAACGTTTACTTCATAATCATAATCAACTAATCAATGTATTTAAGACTTCTCTAGACCAAATGATTGCAGACAATTATAAGATCGTTATTCGGGCAGATAAAAGACCAGCCGGTCAACACAAACGACGGTACAATGCACCTCAAACGAACGAAGTTGCCGTAGTAATTGTTGATAACGAATGTAGTTGTCATGATATTATTATTCAACGTCGAAGTAATCAATTGCAAGGTATTCCTGAAACACATCGTAGTTATGATGCACTACAGTATCCACTTACTTTTTGACAAGGTGAAGATGATTATCACTTCAATATTCAACAAATCGATCCAGCTACAGGTGTCGAAACAATCAAAAAAAGTATCAGCTATGCAATTTTATGCTTATCGAATTATGACTAGAAATGGTGAATATAACCATAATTTAAATTATCGGCAGTTATTTCAGCAGTTTATTGTAGATATGTATGCTAAAATTGAGACGGAAAGATTAGAATTTATTTGCTATAATCAACGAAAGTTACGTTCGGATGAATACATTTAAGAGATGCTATGATTAATTATGGAAACGTCGATAATATGGGAAAATTGGTCATCTTGCAATCTACGTTTACTGGAAGTCCACGTCACATGTATGAATATGCCCAAGATGCGATGACTTATGTCAGAAGATACGGTCGACCAGATTTATTTATAACATTTACATGTAATTGTTCATGGGAGGAAATCAAAGAAGAATTACAGCATGGACAGGCGGCCAGCGATCGACATGATATTGTAGCCCGAGTTTTTCGTCAAAAACAAATTAAATTTATTGACGCCATCGTGAAAAATTAAATATTTGGTGCTGTCATCTGCTGGATGTTTTCAATTGAGTGGCAGAAACAAGGATTGTCACACTCTCACAACTTAATTTGGTTTCAAGATAAAATACAGCCGAATCAAATAGATGATATCATCAAGGCTGAGTTTCCAAACCCGGAAGAAGATCCTGATCTTTATAATATAATAGTAAAAAACATGGTTCATGGCCCATGTGGTGAACTAAATAGAAGTATGCATGAAAGATGAAAGATGTACGAAACGCTATCCAAAGCCATTTTTAAACGAAACAGTAACGGGCAAAGACAGATATCCAAAATACAGATGTCTATCTCTAGAACAAGGTGAATTTACAGCAAAAATTAAAATACGAGGCAATGAAGAAATTCAAATTAACAATCAATGGGTAGTTCCATATTGTCCACTTTTATCTAAAATGTTCAGAGCCCATATCAATGTCGAATACTGTAGTTCTGTTAAATCGATTAAATACGTATGCAAGTATATTAATAAAGGCAGTGGTATGGCTGTCTTTACGGTAGCCAAAGAAAACCAGCACGATGAGACAGTCCAGTATCAAATGGGTCATTACATTAATACCAACGAAGCGATTTGGCGAATTTTAAGTTTTCCGATACATGATCGAGATCCACCGGTTCTTCATTTATCTATCCACCTAGAAAATGGACAACGTGTGTTCTTCACTACAGAAACAGTACAAAAAGTTGCGACAGAACCACCAAAACAAACAACTTTAACAACGTTTTTTGAATTATGCCAAAAAGATCCTTTTGCTAAGACTCTACCAAACTATTATATATGGAATATAACAAGTAAACAATTTAATCTACGTAAACGTGGAATGTCAGTAGAAGGACATGATGGAGTGTTCAAGAATAACACAGTAGGATGAGTCTACACAGTGCATCCAAAAAACACAGAATGTTTCTATCTACGTTTATTACTTCACAATATTCGTGGTCCAACGTGTTTTGAAGGCTTAAAAACTGTCGATGGTTACATTTGTGAAATACATCGCGAGGCATGTCAAAGATTAGGTCTACTAGAAAACGATAATCATTGGGAGTTAGCTATGAACAACGCAGTCCAAACGGCAACAGCGAATAAAATTCGTGAGTTATTTACAATTATAACTACATGTAATCCTTCTAATCCAAATCGACTATGGCTAAAATATCGAGAATATATGAGCGATGACATCTTGGCTGAACTACGACGACAGAACCCGAACTTAGAAATTAATTTTAATGAAGAAATTTTTAACAATGCTTTGATATTAACAGAAGAAAAATGTTTAACAATATCTAACCAAACATTAATACAACTATAATATTGACGAAACAAATTATAATATTGACGACTTAGAGTTTTACATCCACCACAATAAACCCTTATTAATTCAGAGTCAAAAACAGGCATATGATATAATAATGGATTATTATAGAAAACAGCAAGGTGGCATAATATTTTTCGACGCACCTGGCGGCACCGGGAAAACATTCTTGATCAATTTAATCGTAGCTGACATCCGTGCAAATAAAGAAATCGTTCTCGCCCTGGCATCATCGGGAATAGCGGTTACACTTATGGATGGTGGACGAACAGCCCATTCTGGTTTGAAATTACCATTAAATGTAGCTGACTATGAATTTCCGGTGTGTGATATTACAAAATCATCAGCACGTGGACAAATATTGAAACAGTGCAAAGCCATCATATGGGACGAAAGCACAATGGCCCATAGAAAATCTTTAGAAGCACTAAATAGAACACTTCAAAATTTACTCGACAACACGAATTTAATGGGAGGTGTATACTATCAGGCGATTTCCGTCAAATGCTACCTGTCATTCCGAAATCGACACCGGCGGATGAAATTAACGCTTGCTTAAGGAGGTACTTGCATTAAGCGGTTTTAAAGATAATTGTTTAAAATTTTGCATAAACGTTTCTTAGCATCGTGTGCAAGCGTGGGTAAAATTTG
>JAPYYW010004786.1:0-10334 GCA_030522545.1 Cremastinae sp. A BG-2022a
GAGAGCGCGGAGCGTCCGCTTAGTGGGGGTACCATATATATAGACAAAAATCTTCCCCTTGGGGGCTTTGCCGTTCTTATTGAGAGTTCGTACTGTATAGAGCTATCGAACATTTGAAATCATTGTTTCGATTTGAAACTCAGAGCGCCTTGTAAATCTCAAAAACGTAATTTTATAATAATTTGAAAATAAACATAAAATCATGTTTAATTTTAGATAATTGTGTGTAATATCTATTATTATAAACTTATAATCATTTTTATGTAATTTAACAATCGTGTTAATAAATACTTAAAAAAGTTTGTTAAGGGCCCTCGTTTTGCCCCTGCAAAATCCATACTTACGTGCAAGAAATACTTTAAACGATATACATATGGTTAGAAGGATTTTTATCGTACGAGCTTGACCAACGCTTCTTCTTTAACGAGAATAAATATAGCTTACTCACGTGCATATTAAATGATTTATATATAATTACGTGCGCACATGTACAAACGCAGGATCGCATTTTATGTTCGTTATACTTATATTGGGATACAGCATTTATCTATCAGCTACATGTTACAATAGTCAATGATTAAGTTCAATATGTCAGGTCACAGGGTCTATTTCAAATAGCAATTATTAAACCTCTGAAATAGTATAAAATATTTTTTCTTTATATTGAAAAGTGTTCGATTCATTTCCTCGTTATCATTTCTTCGAGAATTTGACTGTTTACCATTGGCAATTATCTCTAGAGGAATTGTTTTTTTCCCACTTCTACGCTAATTTCTCAATTCTCAACTAGACAACTTATCTCATTTGTTTATATATTATATTACTTACATGAACGTGTGCGCATATATATTCTTCGTATGTATTTTTTTCCATTTTTACATACTTTGGCGCGCGTTGTATATTTATATAGCACGGTCAAAAAAATGACTAATTTCTAGAGAATAATTTGCAATTTTTTATTTCCTATTTATAGATGATTTTGCAGTAAATAACCCCTTATGATTTGGAGACAGAGAGTGGGAGAGACCTCTCATACATGAAACAACAAGAATTAGATGACGTCCCCCCCCCCTTCTCGCCCATAAAAAGTTGTAAGAGTTAAAAAAATTACACGCTGAAGAACGTATAATTTTTTAGCTCTTACTGAATAAGGGATGCAAATAATTTCGCATCGAAAGGCAAATTTCCACAGTCACGGAGCGAAAACATTAAAATTACAAAAAAATGGAAAAATTTTAATCGTAGGTAAATTTTTGAACCTATTTAACTTTTTATGGGGAAAGGGGCGAGAAAAATTTGACCACCGCCTACATCTTATTGTTTCGTCAATGAGGAACTTCCCTCACACTTCTCTTCTGAATCGGAGAGGGTTATTTTCTGCCTTTCGTTATTAGGCTACAAAATTTCAAATTAAAAAAAATGTCAATTTTAATTAAGTAAGGAAATAAAAATTTGAAAATCGGTACCTTTAAGAAATTTTCTTAACGGTTGAAATTTGGTTCGACGTCTTTTTCATTCTTCCGTAAGTATAAAACGTATGTATGCGAGAAAAAGAAATTAATCATTTTTTGAACCGGTATAACGTATATATACTTCTCTTATTTAAATAAATTATTTTTAAGAAGTTTGGCACGATAAGAAAGAGAATCACAGATGAAATCACTGTACATTGTGAGATTTGTGAATGGGAAGTAATTATTTCGATTTTCGTTCTAGATCGAAGGACAGGGACTAACGGAGATATTTATTGGCATTTATTAACTACTTACAAGAATACACGAATTACTTCAAATTCGTTTTCTCAATTAATTAAATAGTTTTGATGACGAATGATGGGTAATTCTATAAGGGCTCGTCATAGCAAATCTACTCTACTATATTCTTTTTTCCGTATTATCCATCAAGTGATTTTATAAATATAACATTTCATCAGACTTCAGGGTAGTATGACCATTTTTTATGAAATCGTGTGACTCATTATTTTTAGCGATTTTTGAAAACTGTATTTTTACTCATAAATTAATTTTCCTATGATTTTTATTTGTAATATTCAATGTATTAAAAAACAACTTAATCCAATATGTTAAATTTCGGCAACATGAAATGATTTATACAAATTAAGATGATGTGTAACACCTAATTTTTAGTGAATTTTCGGACAAATCCCACGCTCGTATTTTTTAAGCAAATGAAGTGAAATTTGAATATGTTATGCAATACACTATACTAGGTCATGACGTTCTTGGAATTTAAAAAAACGAAACAAAAATTTTTTACTTTGGTTTTTTTTCTTTTTAAATTCCAAGAGTGTCATGCACTACTTTAGTATACTCTGCATAACAAATTCAAATTCCAATTCATTTGCTTGAAAAATACGAGCGTGAGACTTGTCCGAAATTTCACTAAAAATTGGGTGTTTCACATCACCTCAAAATTAAACTTAATATAATTCAACAGTTGTGCTAGCCTTATGACTGTCAAAGCAGTTTTTTACGCTCAAATTTCCGATTCTCTTAGAACCAATATAGTTATTGGCAGCTTTCACTGAAATTTTAATAAATATATAAACGTATAGCATGATTTTTCATTTACATGAAAAGAGCAAGCTGATAATTTTTTCAAAAACTTTTACAATCGCGACAAACGCGAATCACAGTCATAGAAAAAATGCGTGTTTCAATTTTTGGTTTTGTATGTTATGCTTTATCTTTTTGTGTTTTTTTTTAATATTGAGACGAGTAAAGAAATATGGTCCGTCGTTTAGCTGCAAACATATTTATAACTCGGTTCTTTTTCTACACTATATCTTCCAATTTTTTAACTTTTTCTCATAATTATCTGTTAGATTTTTCTCCTATTGGCAAATTTTTCTTTATTTCTTCATTCTTTGGAATGCATTCTGAACAGAAAAATGTTTTTCTTATTCTGTGAGGGACAATCAATACCCGTAACTTTTAGTCAAATGAGTGGCATATTTATCAGCTAAGTGATTTACTAATACAAGACATTAAAATATACGATAAATGTTTGCTTTATGACCCCTCTAGATAGGCATTGGGAGGGGGGGATTTATAGTGGAGGGATCTCATAATACAATAGCAAAAAGAGCAGGCGTCCAACTCTTTTCCTTAAGAAGTTCTTAATAATTGAAATTTTGAAAATTTACGTTTACGAAAGATACAATTTTCGATTTTCTCGCTGTTTAGGTAGTTCGGTCGAGTTAGGCCGAAGTTAAATTTCATCTGTAATTTATTTTTATTTACATACAATTAGATTATATAAAAGCTATGATAAATTTAATTGTTTAATAACAAAATATTGTAAACTTATTTTAGCCTTCGTAATAATAATAAGTCAATAACACTGACAAAAAAAGTGGTCTGTACTTTTGACCAGACTCCCCTATCTTTGTGTATTTTGGTGTGCTGAATCCGAATTTGGGGTCCGTTTTATCTGTACACCGTCAAAATTTCGAATAAATTGCGAAAAACTAAAAATTATAAAAAAGCTATTATTATATTTAAAAAAATGTTCTGAAATTATATCGAATATGATTTTGATATATTTTGATCCGCTTAATCCGAATCCCAAGCCTATTTGATCCGTACACCCTTTAAAGTATTGCAAAAACCCCCAAAAAATCTGTAAAATTCAGAAAATTTTCTTTAATACAGTAACTGCAATCTTTTGTAATTTTCAGAGATTTGTTGAGGGTTTTTGCAATTTACTTATATTTTAAAGGGTGTACGGAATAAATAGTCTTGAGACTCGGATTCAGCGGATTACAATACATCAAAATCATACTTGATTTTACTTCAGAAATTTTTTTTATCATAATAATAGCAATTTTTAACCATTTTTAGGGTTTTTTTTGTCATTCACTTGGATTTTAAAGGGAGTATGTGCCAAATAGGCTTGAGATTCGGATTTAGAGGATCAAAATACGTAAAAATTAGGCTTGCCCTAGTTCGATAAAAAATTTTTTATCGTGAAAACTGCCATTTTTTGCCATTTTTAACGGTTTTTCGCAATTTACTCAAAATTTTGACAGTGTATGGACAAAACGGACCCCAGATTCGGAATCAGCGCGCCAAAATACATAAAGATATGGGGGTCTGGTCAAAAGTATAGACCACTTTTTTTGTGTGCTAGTGTAATTAATACTTGGAAATAATGACGTCTGAATTTGATTAGCGTACATCACCTGGGTTATTCCATGTGATATTTTGACCAATGCTTGGAAGAGGCTGTTTTTTTCGTTAAAAAATGTTTGAATTTTAAAAAAACATTTTTTTGCAACTTTTAAATAAACTAAAGTTAAACAAATATTTAGTATTATAAATATAAGCAATCAAAAATTTAATCTATGAATAAGGATTTCAGTACGTTGTACTCAACCAAATCCAAATAAAGCGCGCGCGACTGCACCATTATGTTATTTTCACTAACAATTTCTGCTAGAAAGAAAGATCCGATGTGTGACAAGGGTAGCAGCCGCAAAATTGCATTAATTATAAAAATTCAAACAAATCCTGTGGTAAATTAGCTGAAATCGTTGATAAATAGTTTTCTAAGATATATAAGTTGGTGTGTCATCTGAGCCTTATGCACTATTATAGTAATGCTACGTTATCGAGAGGCTCAGTAGAGTCTTGGGACAAGTACATGTCGCGAGACGCTACCAAGCATCTTTTCCGAGCACAACATTGCCCGCGCTATTTTCCCGTTGAAATGATTGCTTAAACCGGGGGACAATTTTTGCTCAAGCCACATTCTCATTGGACGAAATGAGCGATTCTCAATCGGCGGCATAAAAAACCCGTGTGTATGAGTGAGACAGAAAATAGGAAGAAACTGTTACATTGAAACTACAGTTGTTACATTGAAACTTTATTAATTAATAAAGTCAAAATTAAGAAAAGATTCCACCCAGGAGAGCGCGAATCCACGTTTAACGTTTTTCTGGTCAATTTCAAAAATAAAATAAAATAAAATAAAATAATTCATATATTAGAGTCTCTAGCGGTGATACCCATACGGGACCCTGTTATACATTCAATTTATCAATAAAAATAAAATATTTTGCATTAAAATGTTACAACTGGCATCCGACCAGGAGACCAACTTGGCCATAGAATTAAAAAACGTTACAACGTATTTCTTCTTATCGGCGGAAAAACGTTTCTAGGGGGTGAAATCACCCCTCAAAGTTGGGATCTTCAAGAGGTGGCTTGCAGGTTTTATCTATTTCCAGATGAGATAATCGAGTGTAGTTAAATTGGCAATTATCTTCATGTTAATTGATGAAAAATGCAAAGGGTTTCATGTTTGAGGGTTGCATAGAAAAAAAATTGTGGGGATTGGAATTCACAAAATCATTATAATTCAGAAACTATTTAAGAGCAATCACAACCGCGAGGCCGACTCAAAATCGACCGTTGCGCCCCACGCGGTTAAATGTCGAAGCATAGCCTTCAAATTTTTCCACATTGACAGCAGTAAGAGAAATTAATGTAGCGTTGATTCGTTTGTACATTCCTGAGATATGCAATAAAATACGATACAAAATTTTTTATGAAAAAAGATTTATAATGATATGATAATAAATTTTTTTTCATAAAAAATTTATTTGCACATATCGACAGATATCTAAAATTATCTAGTATCTATCTCTAATGAATATAAAGAATAGTAATTCGATTGCTAAAGTATATCTTTTATAAAAATATTATTTTTAATTTTGTCTCACGTTTTTCAAAAGAATACCGTTTATGGAGCTCACGTGTGTGTACATGTGTGAAGATGATTTTATATGTTTCTTTTTGAGAGCATTTTTATATCTTTTCGAAGATACTTTGAATATATAGTTAGAATATTCTATAACAGTCTTATATATTGTAAGATATTCGAAAACGTTTTGGAAGATGTAGCTTGTAGCCTTTTGATATATTTTATATTATTTTAGAAAATTCTATTGCAAAATATTTTAGAAGAATCTATAACTTTATGGAAATGCTTACAATATTTTACAATATTATTTTAAAACATTTCATATCGTTCTGAGACGATGTAAAGCATTCTGAAATTTTCTGAAATCTTGTAGATGACCTTTCTTACGTTCTGAAAAATTCTATCACTTCGTATAACAATTAAAACTGTTTTCAAATCTCGTTGCAGATTTTATATTTGTTGAATGTCAGAGGTAATCTACCTCCATCTACTGAAGTAAGTAAAAAAACTCAACAAACCAAGACCTAAGGTCAAACCCAGCTTTAGGAAAAAATGTGTATAGAATAAGAGAATAGTAATTATGCAAAAGATAACGTCAGTGTGGTGGTAAGTATTGGTTATAACTCGGAAAGCGTGAGGTGGATCCTCAGAGTGGTTTATATTTTTTAATAAAAATACAAGTTTGAAATATTTTACAATTTTTGAATATCACCAACGTCTTTCAAGATAAAATGAAAACCAGTCTCAAAATCACTCTTCTCTAAACCCAATCCGGGGAAAAAATGTATAAACGACTAACAAATAATTTCACAACATTCTACTTAAAAAAACAAAATTTTTGAGCCCAGACTAGGGATGGGCTTTTAATCACTTCATATTTTAAAACAATGTTTTTCAATAAATTAAAAAAAAACAGACAACGAAAAAACAACTCTGTGAAAAAATTGGAGGATTCGTAAAAAATGTCAAAGATTTTTATAAAAAATAGAAAAAAAAATAAAAAATGGTCATCATCGAGAAATTTTTGTTTTTCTCAAAAAACTTAATAACAATCCATGAAGATATATCTGAATAATTTTGATTTATTTTTTTTTATTGAAAAGTATATCCAATTACAAAAATTAAAAAAAATGTCCCGATAACTCAATTTTTGAAAAAGTTATGACTATTTAAAAAAAGAGCAGTTTTTTTTCAAAAATTCATAACTTTTTTTTAATTGGGTAAAAAAATTTAAAAAAATTCTCAAAGAGGTTTTCAATAAGGTAGAAAATGATAAAAAAGTTTCAGCAAAATCCAAAAGGGTCAGGTCTAAAAGTGGTTGAAACGGTGTGAATAGCTCATATAGAGTAGCAAAAAAGACAAATGAGATAAAGAATAAAAAAAGCAAATGATTAAGGAGGTTCTATCGTTTCTCACATGAAAATAATTTTTCAACTTTTTTCGCTAAAATTTGGCACACCTTGAGATTAATGTGTCGAAATAACTTTCACCGACTGCAAATCGAGATATTTATCTTTGAAAATCGTGTTTTTTGGTGATTCTCATATGACCGCGTGTTAAAAGTTGCGATTTTACACAATGAATAACTCGACATTTGCACGGTAAAGCTTCCTAAAATTTTAAACAAATTTTATTAGGTGTATGACTTAATTTTTACAGATTTTTCAGAAAATTTATTTTATATAAAAAAATAGATAACGGCAAACTTAATCCAGGAAATATTGTCCATCGTTGTCTATGACCTTACGCCATCTCTCAGGTAACATACGAATGCCGTCGCGAAAGAAACTTGCAGGCTTCGAGACGATAAAAGTTATTGACGTATATACGCACATCGTCCAGCGTTAAACATTTTTTTTCAACTAAGGCGTGCTGCGTTGACCGGAACAAATGGTAGTTGGATGGGGCCAGGTCCGGTGAATATGCCGCGTGCGGGAGAACTTCCCATCCCAAATCCAAGTCAGTCCTCTGCGTCGCGCGAGCAACGTGAGGTCGAGCGTTGTCATGCAACAGTATGACATGTCTGCTGCCTTGCCCAGTAAATGGCCTTTTCTCATCAAGTTTCTCGTTTGGTTTGTTCAATTGTCAGCTGTAGCGTTCCGCAATCATCGTCTGACCAGTTTCCAGGAGTTCGTTATAAAGTACACTCTTCATATCCCACCAGATACACAGGAGAACCTTCTTTAAGGATGTTGTACCGTGAAATCGTTTTCGATAGAATTTAATAAAAATTCGCATGTACGTTATTTGACGCAATGTACACGTGTATACCAAATTTTAGAAAATTTTACCGTACGGAAGTCGAGATATTTATTAGCAAAAATTGTACTTTTCGGTATTTCGCCATAAGAGCACGTGTTAAATATTTCGATTTTTAACAATAAATATCTCAATTTCGTCACGGTGAAACCTTATAAAATTTGGCATGAAGTTTTACGCAACATTAAAGAATGTATGTTTAGTTTTTTAAAAAAATCTGTCGAAATTTTTTTTCGACATTTTGGTAATCATATTACTAGTACCTTTGACCTTGGACGACCTTGTATTGTGAGTATGTTATTCTCGAGACAATTTCTAACAACTTTTCTTAATGAACTTAGACTCACAAACCACTCGGTATGTGAGAAAAAATGAGCCGAAACTTTTTGATTGGACTGTCACGGTATAACATCCTTAATTGCATGTCTTGTTTCGGAGTCGGTATACTGGGTTTCCCGGGATGTATCCACGACTTTTAACTTTTGGGATTCTAGTAAAAAATATACTTTCACCCGTCACAATTTTCCACAAGTCCTTTTTTGTTGCCGGGCAAGCAGTGAAAAGCACGTGTTCATACGTTAAGCTAAGTTGTGCTCGGTCAACATGTTTGGGACCCACCTTCCAATTTTTTGTATTTTTCCCATTTGGTACAAATTCTTGGAAATAGCTGTTTGGGTGACTCCTAGCTGAGCTGCTAGCTCTTATTGCGTTTGCGTTGAATCTTCATCCAGTAAAGCTTGCAATTCCGCATCTTCATACTTTCGAGGTTGTCCAGGGCGCGGTTGGTCACTTAAACTGAAATCATTATTTCTAAACCGTTTTACCAATAATTACACATTTAATAAGACAAAACATTGGTACCAACAACACTACAAATTGATTATCGTATTTTAGAAGCGTTTTTTTCTTGTTGGAATTCGTATAGAATACGGTGACGAATGTGCTGTTTATCAGTTGCCATCGTAAACTCTGCTATTCTGAGGGGTTATGTAAGTCACGTAGACTTGTCATTCGGTGTTCTTAAAAACTTTGCGTCCGATCCTTTCAAACTCACAAAAGACCGCAAAAATATTTCTATTTTAAATATAATATTAAGGTAGTTCTATAGTTTTATCGATTATTTAGGATTTTGTTGAATATTGGTACAGTTATTCTTTGATATGTGACGCATGTGCGTACCAAATTTTAAGAGGTTTCACCACGTAGAAATTGAGATATTTATTGTTAAAAATCTCAATTTTCGGTGCTCTTCTATAAGAGCCCGTGTTAAATATTGCTATTTTCAATACTAAATATCTTGAAATCTACATGGTGAACCTTCTTAAAATTTTTCACAGTCTTTATTATACTTCAAAGAAGCTTCCTTTAGTTTTTTAAAAAAATCTTAAGATTATGAATTTCTTAATTTTCATACATATGTAGTAAGTACAAGTCACCTTGGATGACCTTGAATTCTGAGTATGTTGTTCTGGAAACAGTTTGCAACAACTTTTCTTAATTGACTTGAGCTCTAAAATCATATATTATAAAGATAAATCGAAATAAAAACTTTTGATTTGACTGTACCTATAGAACTACCTTAAGCTCGAAGAAAAAATCTGTAAAAATTAAGTCATACACCTAATAATCTGACATTAAATCACTTAAATATTAATGTTCGTCACATTATCTAGGAAATAATTTTGCTTAAGACGATGTCGCAGATCCCAGACACTTGTAAAATGCGATTGGTTCAAACTGCTTTAATTCTTTGTCAATGAGAATAATATTTGTTTAGCCCACGCAGGTTAGTGGTAAAAATGGGCTGATCTTTGGATTTCCATGAAATATCAATAATTTGCATGTTTGAGCGAATCGCGTGTTGTACTACATTAAATGATGTAATTTCATACCAGTTGAAATACTTAATTCTCCGAGGTACAGTCTCTTTAAATTTTAACATGATGCTAAACAATAATTATGCAAATAAAAAAAATCTGTTTTGTAAAACTTCAAGTGAAAATTTTACAATTATATAAAGCAAAATTTTTCAATAAATTATATCGCACGACTCGTTATTTAAGGTAGTACAACCAAGACAATCTATTCAAAAGTTTGTTTTTATGTGTTAACTAAATGTAAAATCATCAGTTGAAATTTCTTCAGACAGAATTTATTCAAAAATTGCACAGATCTTCGTTAGCATTGTGTTACCGTGTTTCCAAAATTTAAAAAGGCTTTACCATGTAGTTATTTAGATATTAATATTTAAAAATTGCTACTTTTAACATGGGCTCTTATGGAAGATTCGAAAAAGCAACGACTTTCAATGTATAATATCTCGATTTCTAGATGGTGAAGCTTTG
>JAPYYW010004787.1:0-10334 GCA_030522545.1 Cremastinae sp. A BG-2022a
ACAACTTTTCTTAATAAACTTAAGCTCAAAAATTACTTGGTAAGGAGATAAATTGAAATAAAAACTTTTGATTTGACTGTACCGATAGAACTACCTTAATATAATATTAAAATATGAATCAAATTTTATTAGATTTACGATCTAGAAATATATTTATTATAGAAAAGATATTGATGATTAAAAATCATAATTTTTCGTAGCACCTTTTACAAGACCTCACATTGAAAGTTCAAATTTACCTCTGGAAATTAGGATTAAATAAAATTTTCTTAAACTTTTCACTTATTTTAACATAATGTGTATAAGAATGTTTATAAAATTTTTTGAAACGTTTTCTACAAGTGAAAAAACGAATTTAAATCTAGTGTTCTAACTATAATGCGGTAGGTTCCAAAAATGAGTCGATTCTATATGTTCAGGCAGAATGGAAAAATTCACAGATCACAGAGAAGATTTGCAAAGATATGATAAACGAAAAAAAAGTGAAATATTAATAGAACAAAATAAATGAAAAGTAAAGTTTCGTATAATTTAGTTGCTGTATCTGTTATGCGGAGTATTTGTTTCCATTGGATCGATCGAAAATGTTTTCTTCGAATGGAAAAGATTGCAAGCGAGAAAGCCGGAAAGTGATTTCCTGACGGTCGAGTAAGACTGAACTCGATTGGAAATGTCAGTCGGATTCTTCGGTGAAAACTTGCACCTTACAGCAAAGCTTCATTCAATCAAATTTTAATCGAATCATTCCCGCAATTTTTCTTTCTCCAACATATAACTATATTAGTCAATGAAGAAATATGGCCTTTCACCGATATTGATATTATGATGAAAATAAAAAAAAAAAGAAAACATCAAAATAGCTGAAATTGTTCAACGTGACATCTAGTTTCGATTCAAAATTATTCAAGTCGATTCAAAATTAAAATAAAATGTATTATTACCGTCGAATGGATTTCAAAATTTATTGCTCGATTTGCAAAATTGGTTTTAAAAAATATTGAAACAAACAGCAGAAGAAATGTCTGCAGTACTAGCTGATAAAATAAATTACGAAAGTTTGTTCTTTAATTGATAAATAAATAAATCCAGCTTCATCATTAGAGCTGTGTATTTTATTAATGAGTTCTCGAGGATCAATGCGTTCTGCAAATAATAGATGTCAGCTTTGCTGATAAAGAATCCGGCTACAAACGTCTGATTGGATTCTCTACCACAGCTGTTAATTGAACCAAGATAATGATGTTTCGCGAAGTAGCTGGCAGTTATAGAGAATCCCCGACACTCGAGGAAATGATATAGAATTAACCTTGACACAAAATATCATTATCGGAAATATTTCTGCGGCGGAAACTGTAAAAGCGCCATTGTGTCATATCTTCATAAACTATTTCAACATATTTAACTTAAAAAAAAACCTAATAATAATTTAAGGTAATATCATACAAAAACATTTAAAAAATTCGAATCATTTTTAACTCAAAATTTTATATAGAAACGACCATATACTAATTATAAATTAAAAAAACTAAAGGACATTATGAAATTTACATCGCAAAAAAAATGTTAAACTTATGAATAATTCAATAGCATCAAAATATACTGAAACCATATAATTCACAGACATAAAAATCGTCCGTCGTTTTTCTCACTTATCACAAAACTAACAACACGTGTAAACCGCTTCGAGTACACGGAATCGCACTTTTAATCATTTCCCCATCGTTCGATTTATTCTTTATCGTACACAATTCGTATAACAACCTGACACTGACTCACCACCGTTTCTACACTAAATTTGAATATTATAAAGAACATTACAAAAACATTTCTCGAATTATATTATTCCTGCCTTCCTTAATTTCATTCATTATGACATCCAGAACAGAACTGCTGACAACGACGATAATGAAATCGTGCAAGCACCGACTCGACAGACTCATGGTAGGGATAATCGAAAAAAAAAACATTTGTAAAAAATACGATTAAAGAAAAATAAAATTTTCTAACATTTAAAATAAAGGTAAAAAAAAGTTAATAAAAAAACTTGAATTTATAATAACGGCACTCTGACCACGGAAAAAATAAATTGGATAAAAATTCTTTACAAGGCTAGCAAGAAACTCGATCATACAACAATTACACTCCGATCTTTCGAAAGGAAATTTGAAAGAGTTGAAGCAACGACGAACCTCGAATTTACAAAAATCACTCCACAGAAAGTGGCATAACGAAGAATGTGTTTCCACGTGAAAACGTATGGAATTTTTTTTAGTTTTCTTGTTATAAAGGTATAAGTTTAACAACGTGAAAAATAAGAATAAGTTTACCACGCTTTGAATTCCGTAACATAAGTGTTCGCTTGGCGAGCTACCCTGGAAAACATTAGCAACGAACTAGCTCATTGACCCCACCACTATCGACAATGATAAAAGAGTTAAGAAATAAGTAGAAAGGGAACCCGTATCTAGCACTCCACATTTCGAGGTGAGGTGAATAATAATTGTTGTCACATTTGTGTATATTTCCTCGTTGGGAACACGTTTCCAACGATCCTCGACCACTTCGAGTCCATGTTTCTTCTTTTCGTTATCACGAAGATTGGACATCCATATCGAGTCGCCACTGCAAAACTTTTCACGAAAATATTTTATATATTATTGTCAACAATAATAAAAAAAAAAAAATCTGTTCAAATTTTGTAGGAAACTATGAAAAATGGTAAGAAATGAAAACGTTCGCACAAATTTTTCATTACAGTGCATAAAAAATGTATTTATCAAGTATTGAGTAATTCAATTTACAACCTTTAAAGTGTGAATTTAAAAAAATATATATTTTTATGCCACCGGAAACATTTTCGAAAGATTGATATTTTTTCCAAAATACGTCACTGTCATTATTTAGAACCTTTTTTACCATAAGCTTTCAATACAAAATCTACAATTGAAGGTATAAAAATATCAACAGTACAAAATAATTTTCTTGTTTACATTATCGCTGCAATAAGTGGTCCAGACATATTTTTACCATTCATCGCTCAATAGTTAAATTATTAAATAATAAATGCCATTATATAAAAATAGTATTCAATTAACGAATTTGATAACTCTAGAATTTAAAATAATGCATTCACTCGTTCACTGGACGTAAGTAGTAAGTATTTTTACAAAGAGAATTTTTTAAGCTTTGCACCATCCTGAGATAAAAATAATATTCAATGGCTTGTTTAATGCCTAGAAACAATTTGCATGTTCACCCATTTAATACTTAAATTATTTGTCATTGAACTTGGAATGTCTAACATGCATCACTGTAGCTGAAAACATGTTAGCACTAGTTTTTAGTTTCAACGCATCTTTAAATATCAGTAAACAACCACGATAATATAAACGATCATTTTTTAAAGATCATAAGCAAAAAAAATATAATTAACACTTTGTTTGCGCATTTCAAAGAGGTAGGATACAAATTTTTAAATAAAGTTAATGCACAAAGCAATATGCCGTTTCTACTATGATCATACGGCATTGTATAAAGCATTGTTAAGTATATACTCTTTATGAGTTTAAATGTTCTCAAAGAACCTATAAAATGAAATTATTTTTAAATTTGCTCGAAAAAACTTTTCGAAAGAATCGTTGCTCCGACCTTCTTCAAGAAAAAATCTTTTGATCATCGCGGAAATCAAATTTTTTTTCGTAATACTTTTAAAAAATACTTAAAAAATAATACTCAAGGTGGATCAAGAACACTTATTAGCATTCTTGTATACTGCGAAGTATCGTCGGAGGAAATACGAGAAAGAAAGCACCGATGAGATAAGTAGTACAACTGCCAATGCTCCAAAATGCTAAAAGTATAAAAGAAAAGAAAATTTTATTTTTTATTTTCATATTCACACAATCTTTTTTTCGCTCACCTATCGAAGCCACGATCGGGCCACAGGCGCGTGCCAGCGCTCCCAACGAACGGAAAATACCTGTTATGGTCCCTTTTTGATTTTCCGGGCCAATTCTACATACCAGAGTCATCATGCAAGTCACTGCCATGGCTGTAGCTGTAGATCATAAAACCATGTATATTCACATGGATATCAAGCAAACAGAATCAGTAAAAATTTTAAAATAGTATTAGCGCGACGTTCTTGTTAACAAATGAATAAGCTTCAAGATTTTATTAATTTGGTTAGAATATTGATAAAATATTTGATAAATAAAATATCTATTTTTTAATTCTTATTCACATTATATCCTTTCTATTCCTTATGATAATCTGTTTGATTATCAAGAAACTGGAAGGATTACTTAATTTCTTTATTTTATTTTCAAGTTCTTTAATAATCCCCAAAATCGAACGTATTCAACGTCTTTACCAAGTTCTTTGCCTCTAATCTTACTGATGACATTTTTACAAATTTCACTTTTTAAACGCGTGTAACTACAAAAATATTCAGTAAAAAGTGACAATTTTTTAAAATAAGTACCAACACAAAGTTTTTTCTTATTTTCTGTCTCATCCCTTACTTTCTTAACAAAAATAAAACATTTTTGAAGATTTTCCCTATGTGACGCGTATCAAGCGTATACTATATTTTCGTCGTACTCACATACTGAAAAGATGAAGACTCCAAGAAAGAGAGGTTTTAAACTTGTAGCAATTCCAACAAATATAAATGCTGGAACTATAAGCCATAAACCCTGATAAAAAGAATTTTTCAAAATACTGAGACTTACAAGTCTTGTAAAATAAATATAATGTAAAAATAAAATGACGCTTACCAACTCGGCGAAAAATTTTGTTCTCTCCACTTTGATGCGTCGCACGAAATGACCCTGCAGTACTGCCATTGTTATACCAATCGCCAAAAACATCCAGCCCTGCTGCATGCTCGTGAATCCAAACGTGTGGTGTGTCAGAAACGTCAGAGTAAATTCCAATCCACTGTAGATAAAAAGGTAGAGAAAGTACGAGCGTCCCAGAGTTCTTAATGTCTGCAATTCTGAAAATACAGTTAATAAATATTTACTTGATGAAACAAACGCACGTGTCAAGAGAATTAAATTTTTTACCTTGGCTATTGAGTCCAGAAACTCCGTTGAATTGAAACAAGTCGATAGGATTTATGTAAACCATTGCTCCGGAAACGCCTCGTCGTAGAGATTTCGCTCTTTTGTCATGAGGTAAAGTTTCTTTCAAGAAACTAGCGACGTAAATAAGGTCGCTAACGGCAAGGAAAAGGGCAAACAGAGCTGGATAAACGTACCAGTTCTCAGCACGTACACCATTTGCCGAAAATTGAGAGAACAGAACTCCGATAATGGGACCCATGATGAATCCTATGGAAAACGCAATTCCCACTAGGGCCTGTAAAATTTTTTTTTTACATTTATTTTACAGACGTTCACACAGATTTCATTATTTTCAGTGAAATGCTGCATTTACCATGGACTTTCCTCTGGTTTTTTCGCACGTGACATCAGTTATGATGGCCATGGATAGGCCGATGTTTCCCTTACTGATGCCTCCTACAAATCGGGCTAAAACGAATACTGAGAAATTGACAGAAAGTGCCCATAGGAGATACGAGAATGCTATGCCCGTCAGGGATAACAACATCAAAGGCTTCCTTCCGTAAACATCGGAAAGCGCTCCAGTAATGGGCATTCCCAAAAATTGTAGAAAACTGTACATCGACCCCAAAAAACCTGCAATCGACAATGAAATGTATCGCACAGTTATTTTATTGCACTTCTACGCTGGTCACGCTCTATCGAAAGATACAAACCTTTAATAGTCTTGGAACAGAAGTAAAGATACAACAAAACATTTTTTCAATTGTTTGATTAGGTTCAACTAACAATCCATAGTCCAGAAACTTTAACAAACTGTACATCATAAAGGTTTTTTAGTAAGATTTTTTAACGCTATATTAAAGTGTTAACTTTTGAAACTTGACAGAGGATAGAAAGATATCATTTGAACTAAGTTTCCGTCCTCGAGTCAATAAAAATCCTGTCGCATGCTTGTTGTTCGAGAACATGAAATCTTTCAAATTTCAAATTATGAGCTTTTATTCTCGTTAATAAAACACGCTTGTTGAAAAAATGAGATCCATTCTTTCTCAACATCTATAACGAATATAAAACTCGAAGGAGTGAAATATTCCCATAAAGCGCTCTAATAAAGCTACGTAAGGAATGAAATGAGCGTACCACCAAAAAGGACTGAATTGAACCTATCCGGAGCATCAATATAGATTTGAATGCTTCGGATTTTATTGACGATCCAGTGATAGAGACCGTGATCTCCATCCAATTCTTTATAATGATCGAGAAGAGCCGGCAGCAGTGGCAATATCATCGTAAATGCCAGTAAATCCAATATCAAAGAATAAAACACAACAAATACCGCGTTGGAATCTTGCTTTTTCACAGGTTCTTTCTTTTCGGAGCACTTTTCTTCGGACAGAGTCCACGTTGATTTTTGTCTTAAATGCATATTGTGAATAAAATTTTTTAAATTATTTATCGGTTATATTTGCTCCATATGTCTCATCCACATGACATTTATTTCTCGGAAATTTGGAATACGCACACGAAAAGCGCACTAGGTCGGAGTCGGAGAAAATGTGAACCTTGTGATGAAATTGATATACCGGGTGTTACAGTGATTCGGTCGGTAACAAAAAAGTTTTTTTCTCCAATTCTTTTTTCCTACAAAAAGAAGTTAGACAGAGCTCCGTTACTTTTTAGTGTCTTAAAATTTATAATTATAGGATGTAATAGTCAAGATTTTTTAATATTTCGAAAAAATTTTCAAGCCGACTTATATCCTGACAAACCTGATGTAGGTAATTAAAAAAAAATTCAATATTCTTGAAGATTTTTAGATACTCGAAATGAATCGATTAATATGCAGAACATTCAATTTTGTTCAAGATTAATCGAAGCGAATTCTCTCTGTGTCACTCCATTATATATCTCAACGTCATGAATTTTCTTCTTACGATAAAATCGTGCAACTGTGAGTAAAGAAATTTGCTTACATTACGAAGGAATTGTACTTTTCATCGATTGATAAGAGTAGACTAATTTTTGGAAAAATATTCCGATGTTTCTTGATTCTCAGAGTTATATAGTTCATACTAAAAGACAAATTTCCTTATTAAGGTAGTACAACCGCAAAACCGTGTTGAGACAGATTTTCTTAAAAATTTACACAGGTCTTCTATAATGCCGTATGAAAACGTGTGTCAAACTTAACAAAGCTTCACCATCTAGAAATCGAGATATTATACATTGAAAGTCATTACTTTTTTGAATCTCCCATAAGAGCCCATGTTAAAAGTAGCAATTTTTAAAAATTAATATCTAAATAACTACATGGTTGAGCCTATTTAAATTTTGCAAACACGTTAACACAATGCTAACGAAGATTTGTGCTATTTTTAAATAAATTCTGTCTCAAAAAATGTCAACTGATGATTTTACATTTAGTTAACATAAGGACAAACTTTTGAATAGACTGTCTCGGTTGTACTACCGTGCTAACTAAATGTTAACTAAACCGGTAGTGTTAACTAAATGTAAAATCATCAGTTGAAATTTTGAATTTATTCAAAAATTGCACAGATCTTCGCTAGCATTGTGTTAAGGTAGTTCTATACGTACAGTCAAAACAAAAGTTTTTATTTCAATTTATCTCCATACCATGTGGTTTTAGAACTTAAGTTTATTAAGAAAAGTTGTTGCAAATTGTTTCAAGAACAATATACTCAAAATTTAAGGTCATCCAAGGTCACCTGTACTTGTTATGTATGTATGAAAATTAAAAAATTCATGATCTTAGAATTTTTTTGAAAAACTAAAGGAAGATTCTTTCAAATACAATAAAGAGATGTGCAAAATTTCAAGAAGGTTCACCATCTAGATTTCAAGATATTTAGGATTGAAAATGGCAATATTTAACACGTGCTCTTATGGGAGAGCACTGAAAATTGGGATTTTTAACAATAAATATCTCAATTTCTATATACGTGGTGAAACCTCTTAAAATTTGGTACGCATATGCGTAACGTATCAAAATACGACTGTACCAATTTTCAACAAATTCCTAAATAATCGATAAAACTATAGAACGTACTATAGTTACTATAGAACTATATACGTAACAAATACAGGTGGCCTTGGATCATCTTGAATTTTGAGTATGTTATTCTTGAAACAATTTGCAACAACTTTTCTTAATAAACTTAAGCTCTAAATCCACATAGTATGGAAATAAATTGAAATAAAAACTTTTCATTTGACTGTACCTATAGAACTACCTTAAGGAATTTTTTCAGATTTTTTAACATGCCTTGGGTCTTCAGCAACCCACGATAAACTTACAAAGTGTCGAAAAACACGATAAAGTGATCGGGTTAATTATCCAAATCACCATAAAAAATAATTTTATTACCAATTTTTATATATAAATATTCATTTTGACATTATTTTGCTTTCAACAAAGAATAAGAAAGTATAAAACTTTTTTACGAAATACATATCAAGAAAATTCCACACGACAAATATCTTATCTGCTTTATCGTCTATATCTATATATAATGACCAAAAAGTAGCAAAATCTAAAGTTTTGAAGCAGCGTTATATATATATTTCGAGCAAATATACGCATAGTACATAAAAATTAAAAAAAAAAACAGGATCCGTGAGACAAGCGAGAATTTTATTTGGATGAACGAAAAAGAAATTTATTCGCAGTAAAAAAAATAATTATAATGACAATGCAGCAAAAATCCCTGCAAAAATGAAACTGCCACTTCGCTACCCGTTTATGGTCACCACGCTGGAAAACGATTGAATAGATGGGCGGTCTACACGACCGGCCACCTGCCCCGACCGTTGGGCCTACATATTTTTTCTCATCTTTTCTCCCCTCGCAACAATTCATCGCCGAAATGAGATTTGCAAAAAAGTTACGAGATTCCGATCCGCGAATGCGAATGCATGTAGTTGAAACAAGCATATTTTCATCAAAAGAAAACTTTTCGACAAATATGCGAGAGTGTGAGTACATATATGTATATAGCGTGTGTAGAACACACATCGAGTTGCGCGTAGAAAAAAAAATACATATATACGTATTTTCAAGGGCACCGCTACGCTCGCTCGCTTTATAAAAACCCTTCAACTTGAATCTTCTATAATAAATACCATATATATTCCTCGTATGTGTCACGTCGGTTGCCAGGTGTCACTTGCCCAAAATTAACAGTTCCGATATAACGCGCATGCCCATCAAATACAAAACTTATTAGAATCATCACGTGTATGTATATATACAATAAAAAGTGTGGGACAAAACGAAGGGATATCCGAAATCACGCAACGCCCCGAATAATCGCAGGTGTTACGCCCTTATATGTATATACGCGTCGTAGAAGTGTGACTTTTATGTTTAAATAAACAAGAGCGTATCGCGAGCATGAATAATGCGTGTATATCAATAAAATACGGGCGCGTTAAATTCGTCAGAGCTCGGATCGCGATGGATATATTTTCGAAAGGTTTTTTGTGTACAGGTCACGGATTCAAGCTCGCCTCGATGTTTATGCCGCTGGATCATCATTTTTATTTGTCAGTGAAGCGAAAAATAGCTCGTAGCCGGAGAGCGAGGCGCACCCTCGGGCATTACGTATGTTCGAACATCCGGCGACCGGTGTGTTTTCCAGAGAGGCCACGAGGCGCCTGACCGAAGCATCGACCAAGCGGTAAAGCACGTTTCCAGCTACGTGCATCGCTACTGCTCAGGGATCTATATCGCACACGATGCACAAATCTCCTGTTACTAACAATATTCATCATATATATGACATAAGCGTATACTAATTTTTTTTTTCACGCGGTTCAATAAGCGATTAATATACTCAAATATGTAATTACAAAACGAGTTTTGCTAAAGCGAAAGTCGACATTTTCTTCAGTACATATATATGTATATAATGAAGATATTTAAACTTTTTTCTCGTGTGGTTCTATCAGAAAATCGTTTTCTTAGGATTTTATTGAAAATTTGGAAAAACCTTCTTTGATATAATGTGCAATTGTATATTAAATTTTACGAGGTTTCACTGTGTAGAACTCGAGATATTTGTCGTCAAAAATCACTATTTTCTGCAGTCTCCCTTAAGGATGTCTCTCTATTTTCTGCAGTCTCTATTTTCTGCAGTCTCCCTTAAGGATGTTGTGTTGAAAAATGAAAATGATGGAAATGTTTTGAAAATTTTACACAATAATAAGTATCATCTCTAAAAGGTTGTGTAAAAATTTCAC
>JAPYYW010004788.1:0-10332 GCA_030522545.1 Cremastinae sp. A BG-2022a
CACCCTGAGAGAAAAAGTTTCTAGACTTTGAAACTGTGGTTCTCTAGCGGCGAGTAGGGGTACTACGCGATGATCTTGAGGAAGAGGCGCGAAGTACAACTGCAATTTTTATTCCGTCAAAATTAAAAAAATATATTTCTCAAATTAAATTAATTTAATAATTATGAAAATATATTTAAAAATCACCAAAATCATTTGATAATTTAAAAAATATTTTGGGAATGTTAAAGAAAAAGTTTTATTTTAAAAAATACCTTGTCTTGTGAGGACTGTGTGCACAATTGTTAAAAATTCTGTGTATCCTGTTGGTTTTTGTGACAAGGGCGGCATAACAGAGAGTGTAACAGATTCCAATACCGAAACGAGTGATAGCGCACGTTTCAGTGGTAGGCTCCGCGACGACGGCGAAAGTCATGAGGAAAGAGACCAGAGTCCCGAGTAACAGCAGAGACGATAATTCTCGTCCGGAAGCTTTTATAACTGGAGTATCATTGTACATCCAAAAGACCGCCAAAACGAATATTGTCAATAATATACCTGCGAAAAAAACATTAACAATCTCAAGCATTTCAACATTTATCTTCCAAAAGTTTTATCAATACTAAATATTTTATATTTAAATAATTTAATTTTTTTTATATTAATAATTTGGCCCATAAAATATTACAAACAAAATGAACTCCATTACTATAAAAAATCATAATTATTTGAGAGAAGTATTAATTTAAAAAATAATATAAGCTTTATAATGAGAAAAATAAACTTGATTATAGAATAAATTGTTTTTTTATGGAAAATTTACTTTATTTAAAAGAATTATGTAGAAAATTTTATAAGAATTCTAAAATATCATAAGCATAACTATTTTTACTTCTACATATGGTACAATTTAAAATTTTTATTTTACTTTAATTAATTAATTTAAATTTTTTAATTTAATTCACATATGAATTAATGTACAAATTAAATATGGAATTTTATTGAACTAAATTAAATTGGATTAAAGCAGTAAAGAATATTACATATGCAGGTCACATGAAAGAAATTTTTTGAAAATTTTCAGTGAAATTCGTGGAAAATAATTTTTTTGTAGGGTAATAATACTCTGTTAGTAAATGAACCATCTACAAACCATTATAGCGCGGTTTTTTAAATACTTGGCGTTTACCGAATACGAAAATCACTTTTTAAAATCGATTTGTTATTTCTGATAAGAAGTATTATTAAGTTTTGAATTTTGTATAAAATTTTCGTATAGTCGGCCGGGTGTCACCAAATCCCGGCCAAAGTTTTTCTTAATGTTGGCCTATGTTTTTCTTGCACGTTACAAGAATTTACAAGAATTTATGTAGAAACATACATTTTGGTAGATATAAAAAAATATCTTTTTTTTATTATCTGTTTAAATAATAGCCAAGTGGCCGAGATTTGGTGCAGACTGAGATTAGGTCCACCCACCCTATAGGACTACTTTACGAAGTGATAAAAAAAAAAATTACCGCAACTTGCGACAGCCATTGCAGCGACAGCTAAAGGGCTGGAATAATCGATGAACTCCTCAACGATATCGGCGCAAAATTTTCGATCGCTGGTCGGCTCGGTCCCGAGCTCGCAATCCTCGCATCTGTGATCGTCAACTTTGTACTGATAGAGTCCGCAATTTCGACATTTCCAGCAGCAAGGATCCTGCTTTTCACGAACTTTAACCTGGTTCGGCTGACAAGGTAGGGCGCACGACGAATTCGGAAAAAAACCACGGCCCATTCCCGGCTTGCTTCGGTATTTTATAATTTTTGGATCGATGTGAAGAACGGCCCGGCCATGCTCGTTTTCTGTCATTTTTTCATGATTTAATGTTTCATACGTTACATTCATTTCAAATGTATGAACATTTTTGTGGTTTGTTTGAAAATGAACCATTCAACGATTTCACAGTTACATCGAGTATGGTAGATTTTACTATTATAAATGTGGCAACCATTTACTTATTATTATAAAACTGAATATACTTTATTTACATATTGTCCTGATTGCGATACGTTTTACTACAAAGATGTATTCAATTGTTAAGGATGTATGAGCGACATTTATTAAAATATGATAATTCGATAAATTTTTGAAATACTGTTCTTAAGTATATGAACAACTTCTTTGTCAAATTTGAAATCGTTTTAACGAGTAGTTTAAGAGTTATTAAACTGCAAAGTTGTTGAGATTTAACATTGCTTGTTATGGAGAATTCGTAAATTTGCAATAAATACGAATTTAAAAATATGAGATTCTTGTGAATTTTTTTTCTATATATTCGTAGCAGTACTCATTTTGGATAGACAGTAATTTCAAAATGTTTTACTAAATAATTTTTATTGTAATTGTTTAAATAATAAAAAAGTATAAATTATTATAAAGATATGCTCAAGTTGCTAATTGACAGTTAAACTAAGACTCAAAAAATTGGAAACTTTTTAGCAAAAGCCAGAGTCTGGGTTTTACGAATTTAATGGCAAATTTTACTTTTTGCTGGGATTGTCTGTCCCATACATCCTCAAATAATTAGCATAATTGTCACTTTATGGTAAAATATACTATCGTGATTTCTCTCAGTGTAATAGACTCAATTATCAGAATCTCAAGTCTCAGGGTACGTACTATAAAGCAGTCACACTCTGTACATACATGTGTATAAGTAAAACCAATAATATTAATGGACTATATATTAAGCTGTAATTCATCAATTGAAACAATATGCTAATTTTTAAACAATATACTAACTATCAAAAGTGTTTAAAAATTGTACTAAAACTACTTATTGATATGACAGCTAACAGGAAAATAATTGATAAACTAATGGAAAAAGTATATGATGTCGAATTTTCACCAATTCATCATGAAAAATTTAATATTTTGTCAAAATGACTAACTTTCCAATTCAAGGGTGGTCACTCCCTATTTACTGAGATAAAAGTATTTTACTAAAAAATTATACATACAATGATTAACAAAACTATCGTAATTTATGTACCTAGGGAGGAAAGTAGACCATTTAAAACTGCAAATGAGATTGATACCCGAGCTGAAAGGGAGGGTGACAAACACTCACTTCGAATGGTCTCTGTTTTGCGAGAGGCTTTTCTGCCCTACGAAATTGGATATTTTTCGCATGAATGTGTTATTTAACAACGTAAAAAAATTTGAAACGAAACAAAAGATTAACTTTCCTTCCTCAATTAAAATAAAAATTTTCATGGACGAAATTTTTACGAAATTGGATATTTTTCGCATGAATGTGTTATTTAACAATGTAAAAAAATTTGAAACGAAACAAAAAATTAACTTTCCTTCCTCAATCAAAAATCAAAATTTTCATGGATATGTGGAAAAACAAATAATAAATGTGCTTTTCGAAGGTAGTTAAGGGACTCGAAGCACGTGATTGTCACCCTCTCCTTTGGCTCGAGTGTCAATCTGATACGCGGTTTTAAATGGCCTACTTCCCTCCCCGGGTGCGTAAATGACCATTGTTTTTTTCGCCTCCGAAAAAATAATAAACGTGCCTACCAAGAAGGGTGTATACGTCATTCAGAGTACGTGTTTTTCATATCTGGTTTTTAATGGCCTACTTCCCTGCCTACAGGTCCATAAATTACTATTATTCAAATTCTACCCTAAATATATATTTTGTTTTTCTGTTATTAAAAAAAATACATTTAGTTCTAAAATAATTAGTACAGTTATTACTTAAGGTTAAAATTTACTATCGTGACATGTCTCAAGAAAATTTTTATAAAAATTAAGGAATTTTAGGAAAATAGTTTATGAGCTACTTATCAAATAGCTTATCTATTTGTTCCAATTAAAAATATATAAGTAAAATAACGACTTAATTTTTTTTTGTATTAAAATTTATGGCTGTTGTCAATATTTTATAATTCAGAATCTGATACCTTTGAAACCGTTTAGTGAAATAAGTTTAAATTTGTCACAAAAATTTCGAAATTGAATATAAGAAATTTAGCAATACTTATTATTACCATTATTCAAATTACTTCAACTCATCTGTAAGTTTTCCTAAAATATATGTTTTCTCGTACGCATAACAATACCAAAAAAGTTATTTGTTTTTAAATATGCTTAATGTTCATTTTAAAAAATAATAATAAAATAATTGTAGTCTATCAATATATTGAGATTTATAAAAATTATTCTTACGTGTGTAATTCCCAACGACTTTCCAGTGATAAGAACCACGATCGTCCTTCTGATAATTTAAAATGGAATATCTCGGTGGGCCATCGACGTCGTTTACGAATCTGAACGGATTTCCTGCTTCGTCTATAAATTTTTATTTCCAACGTTTTTTTTTCGCTTTCATCTTAATTATTTTTCAATACAAAGAATACCTAAAAAAACGCAAACGTAGGAAAAATAAAACATAAATAATAAAAAAAGTAAATGAAAAAATAGGTAACAATAAAAATAAAAGAAAAATGAAAGATTACTTCATAAATAAATTGGTAAAGAAAGGATACAAAAAGATTTTGTACGCATAAACATATGACTATTGTGAATAGAAAAATCAGATTTTTGTCATATTTATACACAGTAATATTTGTATGAATGTAATGAAGTGAATTTTATACAACGTAACGTAATTTTTTTCGTTTTTAACAACGCAAAAAAAATGTTGAGTTCGTATCATATTGTTAAAAAGTTTTGTAGCCCTTCTTTTTTTACGAAATTTTACTACATTTTACATATTTTGTCATACATGAAAATAATATGTAACTATTTTATACATGTAATATATTAATATTTCTTAATAAAAATTTTTATATAAATTATTAAATTTATCGTATGCTTTTACCAGGAAGGACTAATTTTTGGATATTTTGTGCAAACTTCCCAACATGAAGTTTCATAAAATAATAATAATCCTGACAAAGCTTTTTTTTGTATCACAATAATTATAATTGTTTTTATAATTATAATTGTTTTTCATGATTTTATTTTATATAATAATTATTATAAATATTAAGCTGAATATTAAATTATCATAGACAATATGAAATAGTGATCGCATTAGTAATTTTTCAAAAATATAATTATTATCCATAAATGAAAATAAACATTTGAATTTGCGACTTCTGGGATCAATGGTTGTGAAATTTTCATACGTCTTTTGGTGAAGTCATTCAGTAATTCGATATTAAGGTGGTTGTGCCGTGACAGTCAAATCAAAAAGTTTTGGCTTATTTTTTCTCACATACCGAGTGATTTGTGAGTCTAAATTTATTAAGAAAAGTTATTACAAATTGTCTCGAGAATAACATACTCGAAATACAAGGTCATCCAAGGTCAAATGTACTAGTTATATGATTAACAAAATGTCGAAAATAATTTTCGTCAGATTTTTTTTAAAACTAAACATACATTCTTTAATGTTGTGTAAAGTTTATGCCAAATTTTATAAGGTTTCACCGTGCCGAAGTTGAGATATTTGTTATGTTAAAAATCGAAATATCAAACACGTGCTCTTATGGCGAAGTACCGAAAAATGTGATTTTTGCCTATAAATATCTCGACTTCCGTACGATAAAACGTTGTAAAACTTGGTATACACGTGCACATTGTGTCAAAGAACGCCTACATTGAGAAAAAAGTTTGATTGAATCAACTAAACGGGCGATCACGAAGGGCGAAAGAAATAATTAGTTAATTTAAAATGATTTTTTTTTATTCAACCACACACTTGTTTCCATGTCTAAAACAAAAGGCACAGAAACAAAAATTTAATTAATTAAATATATTTCTTTCGCCCTCCGTGACCGCCCGTTTAGCTGATTGAACCAAACTTTTTTCTCAGTGATGCAAATTTTTATCAAATTCTAACAAAAACGATTTCACAGCACAACCACCTTAAATATTTAAAAAATGAACATTTATTTTCTATTTTGCGGACACAACAAGCTTAATAAAATATGAGCAAATGATATTGTAACGCACCTTTGAAAGTAACATTCTTCAAATATTTGCAAAGAACGTTTCCATCGATGTGCTTGAGTTGTTCGCAGACGCCTTTAAAATGTTTTCCGCACTTGTCGATCTGCAGGTTGTGAAGGGCGTAAGCGACGGAGTAAACGGCGTCGCGCACAAAGTGCAAGAATTTGTACTGCTTATATCCGGTTTTCGCGTTTATTTTTAAGCCCTCGTCGGAGCAATTTTTCTCGAGCATCGATTTTTCCGGAGTTGGGCGATCGCAGTTGTGATATTCCTGCCAAAATTCTTCGAACCAGGGATTGACGTTCTGGTGCTCGAGCGTCAGACTCGTGAAATACTCGTCGAAGCCGGAGATTTTTCGCGAGAGCGGCTGAACCGCGAGCGCTCCTTCGAGGACGATTTCGTCGTCCTTGTTCTCGCCGGCCGGTTTCAAAAAATCACGGTGGTTCGACGCCGACCACGCGTCGCTCCCGATCCAGACGAACCGCGTCCCGACACCCAGACGTCGCGCCGCCTCGAGGACTTTCAGCGTCGTCGCTTTTTCCGCGAACAGAAGGACGACTTTGAAAGTAGAAAATGCCCTTTTTGAGTTTCGTCGACAAGACATTTATTAAAGGGTTTCGGTAGCTTTGGCGAAAATAAATGAAGTTTTACATGTTAAAAGTATAGGAAATCGAAATTAATTAAGAACACGATGAAAATTTGAAAGAACGTTCTTTGTCTCTAAGGAAATTTATATAAATTCAGAAAAACAAATCGTCTACATTGTTTTCGAGTAATCAAATGTTGAAGTTACATTCTTATACACGGAAAGTATAAACTATATTATCTAAAAAATGATATTTCATGGTTCAATTGTTCGGAAAATAATTAGACGAAAATTCGAAAAAAATTCGTATTTACGCATTTCATATGAAAGAATATCCTCTCCAAATGTGAACGAATTTTTATTATTTCGTTATGTGTATCGAAACCCCTTAAGGATGTCTATAAAAAATGTTGACGAAAAGAAAAATGTAACATTTTGGGATCAAACGATTGGAAAAGTTCCCAGCTACAAAATTCGCACGAAAAAACCTGTATTTACCGACCATTTAATGAAAATATTCGTAATTGAAAATTCGATTTTTAACATTGAGTCGATTCAAGAACACAATTCCGTACCTTTATTTAAAAAAAAGGATTGTTTTGCACATGAGTGACTCTTTATAAAAACTATTCATTATATTCACTAAACATTTTAAAAATTCTAGAAAAAAGAAAAACTTGAGGTTTCGAGCCTTTTGTATTAATTATTAACGATAAATAACGATAAAAAGTTACCCAGAACTTTATATAGTAATATATGAAGCATTGACAGGTTTTTTAAACTTAATCAAAACAATAACTTTAATAAAAGTTTTAGAGTATACACTTTTTGGTGTATAATACACTTAAATACACTTTTTGGATCACCACGATTATTCTTAATTCCTAAAAATTTGAACCTTTATTTTAGTATTCTTGAATTACAGTAAAAAATACGTTTCAAAAAAATTTGGAGCAAAATTGACTTTTTAGAAACGTGAATCAAATTTTCTTGTTATTTTTCTGTTCAATGCCATTTCTACTTGGCAAAAATTTTAAAAGCCCATTTTGCTGGAAAAAAATATTTGTAGTTTTTTAAAAATCTAGTTAGCCCATTTCATACCCAAACACTTTGCACATTAAAAATTTTAAGGACTCATTTTGCTCCCAAATATTTGTAGTTTTTGGAAATTAGATACAAAACTGTAACAATAAACAGAAATTTTCTCTTAAAAATATTGCAGTCAATTGACTGTTGAATAGCAACACGACTCTCTTAACATCCATACAAAAAAATAAAAGACGTGAAAATCCCCCAGTTAATCATACTTTTTTATTTCGTCAGAAGGAAACTTATATTTCTCGGAATGAATTCTGCAAAAAAGAATAAGCCGATGAAACGAGAATATCTCATTGAGTTGGCATTAAGAAGAAAGCGTAAGGAGATGTGGTGAAGTGAGAAAAAAAAAGAGAAAGGATCTCCGGGACTACTATAAATTCGTGATAAGCCGATTAAGCTCGCCTCACGAATCCCCCTGAAAATAGCCTCATTCGATGTAAATAAAGAACTCGCGTTACTTACGCGAAGTCGAACTGAAGAGGGATGGCCAAATCTTTAACTGGATTTCGTTATCCAGAGTAAGATACGAAATCGAATTCACTCCATTCCGCGTGTAAATTTATCGAGCACATTTCCGATGCGCGTTTAAAAAATAATACAAGATTTAAAAAAAGCACGACCTTATTTTGTTCGAATCTAAGGGATGAACTTCCTTTCGTTAAAACTTTATTTTTGCATGATATATAATTATTTAAAAAAGGATTGTTTATTTTTAAAAAAGCATGTCATGGAGTTTAAAAAATCTACATTTAAATAATAAAAAAAATTGAAGATCACTAGAAAATTATTATCAAATTTAGAGACTTTTACATTTTTTTTTTCGAAGAAATAAATATGTAACTTTCTATTAATGTGCATATTTAAATAATAAAAATAAAATATTTTTATCAAAATGAAATATTTTATTTTTATTTATTTTTATTCATTTTTATTCTTTATTTTTTAAATAAAATATTTTTATCAAAATGAAATATTTTATTTTTATTACTCTGTCAAAAAATATTATATAAATAGAAGTGTAAACAAATTTAAACTAGAGAAAGCTTTGAAGTAAGTTTTTTTAATTTTTAAATAACAAAAAATGCATCAATTAAAAAAAAAGATAAAAATAGTTTGCAATAACGTGTGATAATGACAAAAAAGTTATGAATTTCGTTTATTGAGATCGCTGAAAATAAACCCGATATGGTACGAAAAAAAATGGAAACAAGGTCGTCTATTCCAGTGCAATGAAATAATTCATGCGACGATTGATCATTTGATTCAGTTTCAAAGATAAACCTCACGTGAATCGAGGGATGTGTATTTCGAGACTTCGAGTTTGGTGAATGAAGTTTGATGTCGATTCAGCAGGAAAGTCGAGGATCGGGAACCAAGGACTCCGGGTCGAGGACGGATTTGATAAATTGAATCGCCCACGGACGGGGATAACGTACCACGAACTTCGGTCTTATTGGCTATGTTTCGTATAACATTGTCGTAGTCCTCCGCGACGAAGCGTTCCCTGTCGATTCGTTGGGGCGCGCTGAAACATATAGAGTAATTGTTCGCGAGGGAGACCAACGTCTCGTAACCATGATTCCCGTACTCCGTGTCCGGATAAACGACCGAAACGTAGGTCCACTCGAATCTTCTGAAAATTCAAAAAATATATATATTCGGCATAAATTTGTCAATTTTTTAATTTTTTTTTGTATTCACAAATGTACGAGCTTAAGTATATATTTTTATATTTATAGTACGTTTTTTGTAAAATATAAACAAATTTCATGTCAAATTTTGAATCTTTTTAAGATAGTCCTATCGTATTATTGTTTTCTTAGGAATTCATTGAAAATTTGGGCAAAACTTTGATATGGCGTATGTATGTGTATCAATTTTTAAGAAGATTCATCGTGTAGAAATCGAGATATTTATTGTTAAAAATTCCAATTTTTGGTACTCTCCCATAAAAGACCGTGTTAAATATTGCGATTTTTAATTCTAAATACCTTCAATTCTAGATGGTGAATCTTCTTAAAATTTAGCATAGCTGTTTATTATACTTCAAAGAAGCTTTTCTTAGTTTTCTCAAAAATTGGTGAGTTTTTTTTTTCATAATTTTCATAAGTACTTACTGTGGAAATTTTCCACGTCACAAAAATCCACCAAAGAGAGAGAGAGAGAGAGAGAGAGAACAGCAAAAACGCAGAAAACGATCAAATGCTACCCACGTACAACGAAGAGAGTGGGATAGAACGTTGAACGAGCGGGAAGGGGACACGCTAGAGGAGAACCGAGTTACGGGCTCGGTAAGAAAATCAACCTCGTCACCGCGAGCAGGGGAAGGCGTTACCGGCTGAAGGAGAGCGAGGCTGAGGTCCGAATTACGCGTATTGTCGCACTGGGAAGCTCTTAGGATCGTATAACCTAGTTAAGGTAGTTCTACCGTGGTTCTATGGTAAAAATGGTTTTCTATAGAATTTCTTAAAACTCCGTACATATGTTCTTTAACATGGTGCTCAAGTGTGTGTCAAATTTTAAAAGGTTTCGCTACCTAGAAGACGAGTTATTTATTGTGGAAAATCATATCTTTTTGTAACTTTCCATAAGAGCCTGTGTTAAAAAATGTGATTTTCAACATGAAATATCTTGATATCTAGATAGAG
>JAPYYW010004789.1:0-13533 GCA_030522545.1 Cremastinae sp. A BG-2022a
AAGGAGAAAACGTAGCTGTTCCCATGTTAATCTTATGGAAAATCGAAAAGTGCGATGCGCCCCCTGTTAAAATTTTTATAAAGAGCTCAAATTTGTACAAGCTTCTTTTTATGTCTAAATGAAACTTCCAAACCTGTTTTCGTCAAAAAAGAAAAAAAACTTTTTTTTTGAATCACCCTAATATGCATATTATCTGAAAGAACGTTTATGCTAATTTTTATCAAAATCGACGCTTATTTTACAGACTAACCACTATAAATGCTTCAAATATAGTATAATGACCTTTCATAAGTTAAACCCTGTCAAGAATGTTGATGTTAAAAAAGATACATTTTTATAAAACTTTGCATACACTGAGAAAAAATGTTGGTTGGATCAACAAAATTTCAGTTGATTAAACTAAAATTTTGTTGAATCAACAAAATTTCAATCGATTAAACCAAAATTTTGTTGATTCCACAAAATTTGTATACGTAAGTAATGGCTTTAAAAATAAAAATGTGATCATTATTATAAGACGTTGCATCAAGTATAAGACACGAATTATTCATACTATTTCGACTAAATAGTTTGGTAAAACTAAATATAATTTTTTTGGTTATTTATAATCCTAAAATCCGTTTTCTTAAGTGACAGTTATAAATAATTTTTTTCGTCAAAATTCTGTTGAAATTATTTTCTATGTTAAAAAGGTTTTAGCGATACTTACTAGTCAAATGAGATATTATTTGACTTATTTTTAAATGAGGCCTGAATAAATAGCTTTTAAGATTGATTAAATCTTTTTTACCAAATATACTAATTTAAAAATGTAAAATATTAATGTTATACAAATAGTTAAAGAGTGATTTTCATTTTTAAGTTATAATTTGACTTGGATTCACTCACGTATAAGTGTCATATCTGGTATTATCATTAAATAATTCAAAAGTTCGATGACCATATATTTTTATGGTAAATAATTAAACCTTACATGCTAATGAAACACGTGAGATATTTTAGATTGTTTGAAATATTACTCTAAATATTTTTTTTTTCGATCGAAGAGTGGATGCCAACGGTTTCTCATCATAAGACTCTGGCTCACGTCGAACATAGTTTGTCGGGATAATTTTCGCTTTTTTTTATCGATAATGCTACTTGAAATATAGCTATCAAAAAATTGGATTAATACTCTATATCGTAAAAAAAAATTCAATAGGAAAAATTCAATTTCGTACTTTAGTTAATACCTCCTTAAAGAAAAATTATTATTAAATTAATAAAAATAATAAATATAATGATTTGTCGCATATTATCTCGTATTGCTTTAATTTTCGGTGGTGTCCCAACAAGTATATAGTGTTGATCTATGTTTCCTTGTAGGAAAAATACCCTGATATCCACGTGTAAAGTATACGACGTCAAAGAAAATTTATGCACATTTTTAATAAAATGTATGTACATACCGACTATTATTGTTCTCAGAAAAAAAAAGTTCCAATGTAGAACCTTGAAAACATTTTTGTTTTTTATCTTCATCATTTTTGAGTGCTTATTTCATGTCCCCAAAGTCAACATCGCATTGAAATTTAAAATTAGAATGAGCCATTCGTGTGATGTTTTTCGAAAAAAAATTGTACGCGTGAACAAATTCACGTGCGAGAAGATAAAGGAGATATTTCAAAGAATGTATTGTTGGAAAAGATAATAAAACCATACTTCACAGACAATTGACGTCAATGTTCCAAATGTTCTGAAAAAAATACGTATTCGGCATAATGGTTGAAGTTTTCTGAAGCAAGAACGTTCGACTATTTTGTTGTTTGAATAACCTTGATTGAAAATGAGAATATACTTTAAATAAAATTCAAATGAAATCCACGCTTAGATTTATAGTTAATAAGTTTGAGAAGTGTTCTCCCAAAAGACGTTAAAGACACGACTCCCAGCTTCGGCACGGTTAGTAAGTGTTAGACCGTGCTAACAACATCATCCGATCATTTAAAAATAAAGCTTTTTAGTTTTTTTCACTCAATGGGGTTTTCTTAGCTCTACGAGACGATCGCTCGTAGACTTTAAGGGATAAATCCACAAAGTAGATTCAACAATTCTGAATTATAATTGAAGACATAATTGCAAATTTTTATAACTAAGAATCTTTTTATTTGTATTGCAGCAAATCTTTTAAAAAATTGCATAAAGAAAAAATAATTTGTATTCTGTTATCCATTGAGTTGAAATGAAAGTTTTTCAATTGTTTAAATTTATGAACTTACCCGTCAATGGTTAATAGTTTTCACGGAAATAGTACCATTTGAATCAATATCATTTCGCCAACGTTGCAAGAGAGATAAAAAATCAGGTCTTCGACACGTACGGGAGCATTTTAGTAACTAAAAAACATAACACAAGCTTTTCTAATATAATAATTAATAATTATTAATCTAATATAATAACTAATAATTATTAATCTAATATAATAATTAATAATTATTAATCTAATATAATAATTAATAATTATTAATCTAATATAATAATTAATAATTATTAATCTAATATAATAATTAATCTAATTTAAGGTGGTTCGGTAAAAACAACAGAAAAATTGAGTTACGTGTCACTCCCTATTTTTTTGAGAAACAGACAGCAAATGCCTTAAAATGTCTTAAAATGCACATTTTTCATAAAATTCAAGAAATTCATCGAAAGTAATGAGATTACGCATCATTTAGTCGTCTGACTGTATAATGAACAATTTTTATTCAAAGCTTTGTAAAATGCAGAATACACTTGCAAATGATGAAAATATTTTATTGCATAGTTTTTTTTTGGCAATAACGAAATAAATTTTGCTTTTTGGCATCTATCTCTTTTTACATAGCTATCATAACATAAGCTATAACTGCCAGATATGAAAGATCTCATCGATTAAATTTTTACTTGCTCCATTTTGTAATCTTTTTATACCATACTTTTATTCTAAAATGTTTCTACACGTTTGTTTATTTTTATCAGAACAACATTTTCTGCAAACCTACTTTCAACATGTAACGTTTCCATTTTTACGGTTATGTTTCGTTGACAAACATCAAACTCTGACAATAAGGGAGCAGGCTGAACATCGTTCATTTCTGCTAAAAACGTCAACTTCAATATGTAATCATGATTATGCTCAAGTACGAGCTCAATAAAAAATGTTGAAAACAATAAATATCTTATAAAAATAATAAATGATGAATTTATGTAACAATCGTTTAAAAATTATTTTTTTAGCACTATGTATATCCGATACTTTTTGAAACATTTAAAAAAATGTTATGATTGTGAAAACGAACTTTTTCGGTTTTTCTTCCGATCCACCTTAATTTAATATTCTTTAAATTTTTTAGACAAATTATGCAATTACTCAATTTCGTCTTCTTTCATTAAAATGCAATGAAATGGAAACAATGTGAAAAAAAAATTTGTGGATAAATAATAAATTTTATATTAATAGATGTATAAATTTATTTTTCACCAGATTCGCGAGAGATTGTTGAAAATGGTTAGATTTATTGTTTTTCTGGTCTCCTGCGTTCTTGTCGAGGCGACGATAATGCTTAAAGACAATTACGTCGTCACCATCGAGGACGGAGTGCTAAAAGGTATTTGCGCGACGAACGAGTCGTCGGGCAGTCTGGACCTGTCCGGATTAGGAATTCGTCGACTCGACGTGGACACTTTCGACAATGTTCCTCAACTGGAAAACCTCAGTCTGGCTGACAACAATCTCCGATACTTGCCCGTGATGGCGTTCCGTTTTTTTCCAAACCTGCAAAATCTTTCTCTGGCGAACAACAGACTCGTCAACTTGCAATACGTTTTTGGGGGAGCGGGCCTTTTTGACGTCCTCGACATCAGAAACAACCACATTGGACATTTACGAAAAGGAAGTTTCTACGGTCTCACCCCTATTACGACGATTCTGTTAAAAGACAACGACTTCTACTCGATCTCCGAGGAAGATTTAGCAGAGCCATTTCCTTTATTGAACCTTTGTTTGGTAAATGGGACGGTTAAGTCATTAAAGGTCTTTGGATTTGAGGATCTTTTCAAGATGGACAACGGGGCCAATTGCAGGTCGTTGATTCGCCCTTTTACGGATCGTACTGTTGCCCTACGATCCGAAGGGATTTCGGCGTTCGAAAAGGGTTGGTACCAACTTTGGAAACTTGAGGTCGATCGTCTCGAGCTTCAGTCCAACGTCATCCAACGTTTGACTCCAGAGTTGCTGAACGATCTACCCAAGGGCTTGACGCAGGTGAATTTAGCCTCGAATCTCATCGAGCGTTTGGACAAGGGCGCCATCGAGAACGAGCACTTGCGCAAGTTGGACCTGAGCAATAACGACATCAGGACGATCGAGCCTGACGCCTTCGCACGGACGAGACTCTCCGAACTCTTGCTCGATGGCAATGAAATTTGGGACATCGCGTTTATGGACACGCTCCCTCACACTCTGGCTCGTTTTACTCTACCGATACCTGGCAGACAGACCGATTGTCGCCGAGAACTTTAGAAATGATTCTATACCACTAATTCGCACATTTATATCGTTATCGTGATCAAAGATTCAATAAAACTCATCGTTAAAGTAGTTCTACAGTTTATTTAGGATTTTGTTGAATATTTGCACAATTCTTTATCGACAGATCCCAATATTTAAATATCATACAGTACCATATGTATAATCAAGACTTTTCGGAAGTTTATCCCAAAAAAGAAACAAAAAAGCAAAAAATCTGTCAATTTTGACATTTCGCAGTATCACGATGAAAATAAAAGTAGTTTGTTAAAAAAACAGTAACTTTAAAAAATAAATACACGTGCACGTGTGCAAAATTGAATGTAAAATGTAAGTCGAAAATGTGAAAATTTAATTCGGACACTGACGAAAACTTGTCGGATCGTTATTTTTCTTGTATCGGTATAATGAAGTTCTTGAAATATTCGAGAAAAATGACAAATACGTTCGCTACGAAATGTCAAAGACGTCGAAAAAGCGCAGCTGTGCAAAGCAAAGGTAATGGAATTTTCTAAGAGGAAAATTAATATCGACATTGTTGAGAAGCCTGTGTTACGAGAAGCGTCGTTAACAGGAAGTACTCGAAAGGGCGACCTGAAAAAAAAGCAACTTCCAATTATCGCAGAAAGCGGAATACCGGGGACAAACCCGCCATTTCTGTAAAACGTAACGGTCCGGCCACGTACTTATTTTATTCCGTTCTCAACACAAATTGCAAAATGGATCGGGGCACTGCCGCGGCGTGTGTAAGAATTTTTATCACGAAATATAAATATGAGCAATTCCAGGTAAATTCAACAACAATTTGATGACAACCTTTTAGCCTTTTTTATTTTTTTATATATTATTATACTTAATATTAATATTAATATTATTTAATATGAATATTATTTAATATTATTTAATATTAATATTTAATATTAATATAATATTGTAGTAATATTAATATTGTATTTTAATATACATATATTATTGTAGATGAAACATGAAATGTCTATGTCAATTCTTAACCCCCTATCTTAACGCGTAACAAAGTTTCGTAAAATTCTTAAAATATTCATAGCTTCTACAATAATCAAGATATCGTAACGTAATGGAGGGTCAATGTTTTTTGTTTCTTAATGTATTTTTTGGAAAAAAAATTGAAAATTGGTAAAAAAAAATTTTCAGTGTCTTTTTGGCTGTTTTGAACTAAAAAAATTGGAATATCTTTTGATGGGACTTTATTGATTTTTTTCAAAAAAAATTCATAACATTCTACGCAAAAAAAAACTAAATTTTTCAGTCCCTATCGAAGATGGGATTCATATAACTTTGTATAAAAAAGAAAAAAAAATTCCTGGAATTGCTCATATACATATATCTTGGCGAACTCTTGTAAACATTAAAAAAACGCAAAAATTTCAGATCGCGCGCGGTTTTCTCAATTTGTGTTTCAAGTTGGATCAGGTTGAAGCGAAGGCAAAATTATTCGACAAATGGATTCGTGCAGGGTAGGATCTCGTTTCAGGGTGGTTCGGAAGAAACGATAGAAAAAAAATGTTTGTGAACTTGCAAATTTCGTTTTTTTCTTCCAAACCACTTTAAGATAATAAATCCATGAAACGATTTATTCAGAAATTTGTTAAAATTTTTCAAAAACATTTTTAATGCCATGTGCATATGTGTACTAAATTTGAAGAAGATTCTCTGTATAGAATTCGAGATATTCATTATCAAAACACAATTTTTTCTACTTTCCCATAAGAGCACGTGTTTAATATTGCGAGCTACAACTCTAAATATTTTGATTTCTATGAAGTATAACTTCTTGAAATTTGGTGCAGCTTTTTATAATACTTCAAAGTAACTCCAATTAGTAATTTTTTTGTAAATCCGTAAACATTTTTTTTGTTAATAAGTATAAATAACGGATCACCTTGTATGACCTTTATAAATTTTAAGTATATTGTTCTCGAATCAATTCGTACCAACTGTTTCTAATAAGCTTAAACTGTAAAACCACGTGGTAAGGAGAACTGAGATAGACATTTTTGATTTTCTGTCATAAATGACTCTGTCATTTGACTGTCAAAATAAAAAAAAATTATCTTAGTTTATCTCCGAAGCTTTTTCAGACGAAGTTTATTAAGAAAAGTTGTTACCAATTGATTCAAGAATAGCATACTCAAAATTCACGGTTATCCAATGTGACCTGTACTTGCTACGTACATATTAAAATTAGAAAAATAAAAATCTTAGAATTTTTTTTAAGCTAAAGTTAACTTCTAAAATATACTTCAAAGAGCTGTGCAAAGTTTCAAGAAGTTTCTCTTATGGAAGCGTACAGAAAATAGTAATTTTTGACAATAAATGTCTCGAGCTCTACGTAGTGAAACCTCTTAAAATTGAATATACAATGCACATTGTATCAAAGAAGGTTTTTGCAAATTTTCTATAAAATCCTATAAGAAAACAATTTTATGGTAGAAATACCTTAAATTTATTAAGAAAAGTTGTTGCTAATTGATACGAGAATGTATTCAAAATTGAAAGTTATCCAACGTGACCTGTATTTTTTACGCATAAATGATAAATATTTTAAAAAATATTAAATTTTTTTGTCAAAAACTATTAAAGCGAGTTTCTTTGAAGTACAATAAAGTGCCATGTTAAATTTTAAGAAGTTTCGCCATCTACAATTTATGATAATTACGATTAAAAATCGCAATATTTAACTTATGTTTCTTATGGGAGCGCATTTAAAATATTTATTTATTTAACAATAAATATCTCAATTTTTAGGTGGTGAAACCTCTCAAAATTTTATACACATATGCAGATCATATTGAAAAAGGATTGTGTAAATTTTTCATCAAAATCGTAAATAAACGATAAAACTATAGAACTACTTCAAGATTTTTCTTTAATTGATTTTCGCGTGCAAACATTTTCTTTACGTTTGTAGAGAAAAAATGAAAGTTCTCAAGGGTTACGATCACAAGCATCTGAAATACATTCGTGACGTCGTGCAGTACAATGCAGTCGATTGCGATTCCTTGTACAAAAAGTGGGGCAACGATCGAATGATGGTAGTTTTGACGGTGTTCGGTAAGGAGGAAGATCTCCATGAAACATTGAGCCAATTGACTTTACTACGATAAGAATGTAAATTTTATGTTTTTTTCTAATTAACATTATTATTTCAAGGGGTTCGTGATGCAATATTGTAAATAATTAATTGACTACATGATTTATAAACCATACATGGCTATTATTATAAACTGTAGTTTTATAATTTTTATATATTATCTGGAAAAAAGTCGTGTCATATATGAAATTTTTTTTTAATAGTTCAAAAGTTGTTAAACTGCAGATATTCTGGAATTTACTTTTTATAGAAAGTTTTTACATTTCCTTTGAATATGAATTTTAAACTATGACATATTAGTGAATTTTTGTAATTATTTTTAGTAATAATTTTTTTAATTAAATAATTGCTTAAATAACCTTTGGACAAAAGGCAAATTCTTAGTTTTTCAAATACATCATGAAACATTTACTTTTTGTTCGGATAGTTTGGCTCATACATTCTTCGAGTAATGATTACATCATGTAATTCATTAATTTTTATGATTCATGATGTAATCAAATGGATATATCATTGAACAATTTTATACCATTAAATTAATTAAATTATTTAATTACATGTTTAAAATTAATTAAGGATTGCTTTATTAAATGATTATATCATTAAATTTTTATATTTAGGATAGATGTTTCGGGATCCCGTGTCTGATGTGAGTACGAGTTTATCGAAAAAGTACATTCACGTTTTTCATCATTGTGATTTATGTATTTTAAAAATAAAAATGTAAAAAACTTGTGCTTAATTTCGTGCTAAGAATGATATGTATATCTTTTTCAGTGCAGTTTCCACCTACATACGTAAATTTTATCAGGTATAACCATGTTTTCAAAAATTTCATTTATTTATGACTTGTCTTTGCCATCACACAACTTTATAATTCCGGTATACCATGTGTTTTTTGAGCTTAAGTTTATTAAAAAAAAGTTGTTGCAAATTGTTTCAAGGACAACATACTCAAAATTCAAGGTCATCCAAGGTGACCTGTACTTACTACGTATGTATGAAATTTTAAGAAATCATAATTTTAGGATTTTTTTAAAAACTAATGGAAGCTCTTTTGAAGTACAATTAAGAGCTTTGCTAAGTTTTAAAAAGGTTCACCATCTAGAATTGAAACTTGCAATATTCAACACGTACTCTCATGAGAGAGTACTGAAAATTGGGATCTTGAATAATAAATAAGGTAATCGTCTTTATGATCAGACAATATTATTTTTAACATTTGAATAATTTTTTCTCAATAAAATTGTATGGATTTTTGCTATACGAAGAAGTCTCATTTTCATAATGTTAATTCATTGGAACAAACTCGCTCAACCTTAGAAACAGGGTCGATTTTCTGTCCAACTATTGAATCGCTCTACATATTCAAACGTTCAAGTATTTATTTACTATAAATATTGTTTAAAATTAACATATAAAATGAATTTTGCATCACTAAAATATATAAGACAATATATAGTCAAGATGTGAATTTCAAACAGATTTTTATGTTTGAAAATTTTTTAAACAATGATAAAGTGTGAAAACCTTTAGCTGTCCAACTATCATGACGTTTAACTTATCTCAATTTCTACATTATGAAACGCCTTAAAATTATAAACGTGTATACATAACATATAAAAGAACGACTATAACAATTTTAAAAAAATTCTAAATAAACGATAAGACTATAGAACTACCTTAATTTGCTCGAAATCCTTCTAATTGCTAGGGTGGGTGGACCTAATCTCAGCCTGCACCAAATCTCGGCCACTCGATTATTATTTCAATAGTTAATTAAAAAAAACAGATATTTTTTATCTCCTAAAATGTGTGTAGAATGTAACGTGCAGGAAAAACATAGGCAAACATTAAAGAAAATTTTGGTTGTAAGGATGTCTATCAAAAAAGTCAATCATGATAGAAATGCATGTTTTTAGGACCAAACGATAGGAAAAGTTCTAAGCTACAAAATGCGCACAAAAAATATGCCCTTCTCGACTTTTTAACGAAGATATTTGAGATTGAAAATTCGATTTTTAACATTGAGTAGATGTGAGAACACAATTCCCTACCTTTACTTTCAAAAAGCAATTGTTTTGCACATTAGTGACTCCTTATAAAAACTATTTGTTATATTTATTAAACATTTTTAAATCTGTAGGACAAAGAAAAACTTGAGGTTACGGGTCTTTTTTTATTAATTATTAACGATAAATGGCGATAAAACGTTATCCAGAGCTCATATATAGCATTGACAGCTTTCCTAACAACCTTAATAAAAACAACAACTTTAATAAAAGTTTTAATGTTACTAAATATACTTGATGGATCACCACGATAATTCTTTATTCCTAAAAATTTGACCCTTTATTTTAGTATTCTTTAAGGTAGGAGTCGTGTGACAGTCCATTCAGCGGTTTGGCTGTACATGTTAACTAAATGTAAAATCATCACTTGACATTTTTTTGAGACAGAATATTTCAAAATTTCTACCGATCTTCCTTGACGTCATATTAACATGTGTGCAAAATTTTGAGAGGCTTCACCACGTGGTTATCGAGATATTTATTTTAAAAAATGGTCACTTTTAACATAGGCTCTTATGAGAGATTGAAAAATATGACGACTTTCAACAATTAATATCTCGATTACCAGATGGTGAAGCTTCATAAAGAAATTCTGTCTCAAACGATTTCACGCGACTCCTACCTTAATTACAGTAAAAAGAATGTTAAAAAAAAATTCTAAAAAGTATTCAACTTGACTTGGAAGACATCCTTAAATTTCATAAAAATACAACCACTCAAGGCCGAAGAATGGTCTTGTGTGGCCGACATATGAGTACGTTTACTCTATATCCGAAGAGACTTCCGGAAAAGGGTTATCGGCGACGGATCAGCGCGAATTTGCATAAAGCGTCGTAGCGAAAATTCGAGAGTCGAGATGTGCGCGCGCGTCGATGAAAGCGGAGATCGCGCGAAGTAAGCGGAAACTTACCGACGCTCCCGCGTGTCGGAAAAGCTCGATCGAGCGACTCCCGTAATTCTCGAGAGTCGGTCACTCGTCCGCGCCGCGGCGCCAGCGAGCAGGCACGCGGCCATGATCGGAGGGGTGGCGAGCTTCGAAGAGAGTTTCCGGAGAGGAAACTCTCGTCAGGATCGGCCCTCGGGCTTTTTTTCCCTTCTCGCAGTTAGGTGCGGGCCAGGTTTGACGCGAGGCTTTTTTTCGGGGATGTTGACGGCGGGGGAGGGTGGGGGTGGGGGGATAAAGATCGTCGCGGGGAAGAGAAAAGAAAGAAAGAGCGAAAAAAGACGAACGTCCGAGGGCGCGCTCCCTCCGTGTGTACGTGCACGGGTGCTCGGACAGGTCCGAGAAGGAAGGGCGTAAGTCCCTGGCGCAGCCTCGGTACGCGAGACGCTCGTCCGTCGTGAGCGAAAGCGCCACGCCCGCCCCACCACCAAACGTCCTTTTCCCAGGGGGTGCGGAGGAGTTCGGCGGAGAGGGTGCACGACGGCGCTCGGCGCAGTCGCTCGCGCTCCTTTTATGCAACCAGTCTTTCTTCGGAGCGGGTGACTCTCGTCCCCGGCCCTCGAAAGGGAGCCGTGCTGCTGCTACTGGTGATAACTCGCCGCGATTTTCGCAAATCCACGTACTCGCCGAACGAGAACGCATTTAACGTCCGCCCGACGATGTGAGAGAGGATGAAGCGATATCGTGACGAGTGTTGACGCCTGCCGGCGATCGTTGAGTTACGTACGAGAGGATTTTTCTCGAACGGAAAAAAAAGGAGGAGAATTTGAAAAAAAACAAAAACGAAAGACGGGGCGATCGCGTTTTGCAGGATCGACGAGGATCGTCCTCCCCGTCGGACGTCTTCCAGGGACGTCAAAACGCGAGCCAGTGTGCCGATTCGAGACCTCGCGCGAATTTAACCTTTTCTACGCTTTATCTCTCATCGTTCTGGCCAACGCGCGATAAATAAAACTCCGGACGATCGAACGGCTCTCCCGGTGTCCGATTTCGGGGATTCGACCGAATCCGTGTGTTGTGAGTAGTTATAGAGAGAGAGAGAGAGAGAGCCGGCGCGTGCCGTCGAGCAGCTCCTCCCACAACGTCAACGAGTGACAGCTCTCGTCTCCTCGCTCGGCATTTGTGCGCCGTCCGAGCGCGAGACCTCCGACGATTATGTGACATTTTCATGCCGAGCCAAACCCTTCTTCCCCTCTCGTCGCGACAGACTTTTTACGGAGGAACGCCGAGATTTACCGAGGGCACGAGTTATGTCGAGTTTTGTGTCATTTGTGGAATACCGAGCGGTCAACGGGCAACGACGTTCCAGTGATATTATCGCGAGTGCGTGCTTAACTCGAAACGAGCCTCGTTTCGCGATCGGACGCAGCAGTTACGAGTTTTGAGATTATTATTAAGATTCGAGCACGAACACGCGCGGAATCGCTCAGTTTTGTGGAATACGCGTACTCGGTGTGAAGCTCTACGAAGGGAAAAATAAAAGTGTGACGGTCGAACGTACGATAGACGACGGCTCGAATCGTCAGAGCGGTGTGCCGTGTGTTTTTGTTTCGGTGAAGGTTAACTCCGTAGCGAGGGACGATCGCGCTAGCGCCACGTCGGTTCTCTGCGTAACCGTCTATAGCGCGGCGAGTCGCAGCGCGCGCCGCGGCCGGCCCCGCAAGCACACGGAATTGCCGCTACCACGCTTACCCGCCACACAACTACGTGTGTCGTATTGACACGCGGAGAGCTGGCCTGTCGTTGAAACATCGCGCACCGCGGACGAAATATCGCGACCCCGCGCTTGCTTCTCGCGATAAATTCGGGTTCGGTCTACGACCCGCCAGAGTAACGCTCGCTCGTTTGTTTGTCACGTGCCACGGCGTTCGCCGGTGAATCCTCGCAGGAACGTCCCTCGCGCACGCACCATGGCCGACGACGAGGTTCTCTTCGACGATGTTTACGAGCTGTGCGAGATTATCGGCAAGTGAGTACAAACGCGCATCGCCTTCGCGCCGACGCGAGCGTCGGTGGGAGCGAAAACGAGTCTCTCGGCCGCCGCTGCGTGCGGGGCCGAGCGAGAGAGGCGATGAATGGAAGAGAGCGAGGCAGATGTATGTATATCGCGACACGGTGTGCGCGCGGAGGATAGGGAGGGGGCGCTATCGTCGCGTGTCGTACACATTGCGAAGAAGATCGTGTGCCAGGCAAAGAGCATCTAGACGCGCGCGTCTCGCGAGCACGGAACGAACGGAGAAGGAGCGTTCGAGCGCGCGCGGCGTGATACAGTCGACCCTCTCACCTGTGAACTGCTCGTGTCTCCCTCCGCTCTTATCTACTAACTTTCCACTAAATCCTACCACAAGCCTCTTTATCATGCGCAAGCGCGGTAATCAATATGGCGCCTTGCCTTATATGGTTACAGGCATACATTATTAAATTAGCGCGCCAAAATTTCATTGGTAGCGATTTGATTGGTTCGGGAGAAGTCGGGAGTGGGAATGCCGCAAGTTAACAGAAGAGAGCGCTGGCTGTTAACAGATCAGAGCGGTTAAGGGGTTTCGATACCGTTGGCGAAAATAAATGAAGTTTTACATGTTTGAAGTATAGGGAATCGAAATTTATTAAGTACACGATGAAAATTTGAAAGAACGTTCTTTGCCACTAATTCAGAAAAAAAATCGTCTACATTGTTTTTGAGTACTTAAGTGTTGTTACATTCTTATACATGGAAAGTATAGGTATATTATATAAAAAATAATATTTCATGGTTCAATTGTTCGGAAAATAATTAGACGAAAATTCGAAAAAAATTCGTGTTTACGCATTTCTTATGAAAGAATATCCTCTCCAAATTTGA
>JAPYYW010004790.1:0-10329 GCA_030522545.1 Cremastinae sp. A BG-2022a
TTTGTAACTTTCCATAAGAGCCTGTGTTAAAAAATGTGATTTTCAACATGAAATATCTTGATATCTAGATAGAGAAACCTTTCAAAATTTAGCACCAACCTTTATACAGCATCAAAGAAGGTTTATCTAGTTTTTTTAAAAAATCTATAGAAAAAAAATTTCAACTGATGATTTTAACTTTACATTAGAAGAAAATTTTTGAACGGACTATCGCGGTAGAAATACCTTAAGTAAACTGTTTTTGCTATCGGTCTACCTTAAAAAAGGTATTTATTTCTCTAGGTGATAAAGGTACTTTTTTTATTTAAAAAAAGATTAAATTTTTGTGACAAAAGAGTAAAAGACTAACTAATTTTTAAACTAATCGCAAACCATTAACAAAAATAAATTGACGCTGGGTCAAATTGATGTGAGGGTTCACAACATCGAAGTAGCAAATTGTACAATTGAGAGGCTAAAATCCTCAGTATTCAAAGACTAAGACTGAAAATAATTTCATAATTTCAGGGCACTTAAGTCTGCTGTTAACCTTGTAGAGGATTCTGGCTATGCACAAACTCTCATCCAAAAATTGGACGAGGCTCTGACTTTGATCCATGTTGCAAATTTACCAGAAATAATTTGCTACGGTCTCGGCAACTTCTCCAAGTCTCGAGCATCAAAATTTCAACTCGCAGCAGTACTTACGCTTAAGCAACACTATGGAAGCAAGGTCCTCGTTTACGATCCACTGTTTTTTGAATCTGAGATTAAGATTCTGAAGCATTTGGATTTGAGTGTGATACAGACGAACGAAGAAGCAAAACGGAAGGTCCACGAAGCTGGAAGTCTTGTTTACATGCCGCACTGCCCTTACCAACTGACAAATAATTTTATCTTTGCCAATTGGACTCCGGAAAATTTATCTAACTGTATAGTTCTCTCCAACAGCTTTGGAGAACTCGTAGATTCTATATTTTCGAGAGACTTGAAAGATACTACAAACTACATAGCCAGGATTCATCCTTACACGACTGAAATAGCGTTGGAAAATAATTTCGAGTACCAGGAGGTTTTCAACGGCACTGCCATCCACATATTTCAACAAAAAAATCTGGATCGTGTGCCTGCAGACTTCTGGGTTTGCTGCGAATCACCAATCTATCTGGGTGAAAACTGTGATTTTCTGAAACACTCTGGGACTCCTGAGGAGGAAATTTGATCCTGCGCGATGAATGAAAGAATAAAACTCATCCGCTCTCTCATAAGGGAGATTAGGACGATTTCTAGTGAAAAGAATGCAATGAGAGATAATGGGATGGTTAAGTTCATAATCCAGCAAGCTAAAGCTCACAAATTGACAACCGAAGTGTTGTGCAAGGCCCGAGAAGAACTTAAACACCTTGGCGAAACATACAACTGCTATCTCGTTTCTCAGCGACTCAGACGTGAAATAAGTACAGAGTACGGTGGCAGGGGCGAACGGAGTGTCAAGGAAACTGCAGATCTGGTCGGATTCAAGCTTCCTCACGATCCTAAATGAATCGGAGGACATTAAACAGAGAATTAGTGAGAGGCGATTACACTTGTTCTGTAAAATATATATTTAAGCGATAACGTGTGTAATAAAAATGTTGGAACGCTGCGAGTCGTTCGATAATAAAAAATGTGCGTTTTTTCAAAACAGTAAGACTTTTTTTTTTCTTCGAATAAAAAAAAGAGAATCACGACGAATACGCTTTGCGAATACACTTCGCAATGGTCGATAGTTGCATATTACTTGTTCCTTCGTAAATCGTTCCTATTTTGCAATCTCGGAAATATTTCTCCTGGGGAAAGTCCGTCGTGAATCCAACGCCACCCATGAAGTCTATACACTTTGCGGTTACTTTCAAAGCCGTTTCTGTTCAAACGTAAAAAAAAAATCCATTTTAATTTACACCCACATTAATATTGATTATTAAATTAATTAAATGATTAATTAAACTTATTAATTTTTTTATATTAACTGATTGAATAAATAATTAACTAATTTAATTAATTAATTGATGCATGCAACGATTGATCCTTAACCGAAGAAAAGCGAAGGGAGATTTTATTTCTTCTTCGAAATGAACTTACCCGATGCCACCAACTTTGCCATCGCAGCTGCTTGCATAACGTCTTGTTTGGCTTCAACCATTCGGGCTGCGTTGTAAACAAGTAATCTGGCACTTTCGAGGTCCGTTACAACCTGAGCTATTTGATGTTGCATCGACTGCGAAAGGGTATGTTGGATTATTTCATTCGTAACATTGTTTTTGTGTTTAAAAATCGTGGTTTAATTTTTGATGATTTTTTTTTTAGGAACGAACCTGGAACGAGAATATGTCCTGGCCAAATTGTTTGCGCTCGAGAGTGTAAGGAATGGTCGCGTCGAGACATCCCTGAGCGACTCCGATCATTTGCGCTCCGATCCCGACTCTTCCCTCGTTCAAGAATCCCGCTGCGTATTTGTAACCGTGACCGAATTCACCGAGGATATTGCTCTCAGGAACCTGATGGGGGTTCAAGATTCATCGAATTTTATCACTATTCCAATCGACGATTATAGCCCAGTTAAACATTTTTTCGTACTTTCTTTTTTATAATTTTTTTTATAATCATTGGAGAGCTTGACTCGACGTTTTTCAATTTGTCAATTTGTTTAGTCGCGATCTTGAAATTTTAAGTTTAAACAAATATCTTGCAATCCATTGATCGTACGAGAAAAATTATTGCTACTTTATTTTTTGAGTAAAATTAAATTCTTTATCTCTATCGCTATCAAAATTAAATTTAATATTTTGTACTACCAAATTAAAAAAAAATCATTAATATTTAGTTTTTATATAATTAAATTGTTAACATTTTTCATTTAAAACTTTTTGTGTAAAATTAATATTTTAAACATTATAAGGATCAGTGTGTACAAAATTATTCTTTTCTGTTTTTTCTGATTATGAATAAAGTTAAATTGAACGTAAAACGATTATTTTCTTTTTATAAAAAATATAAGATAGCAATTTTTTTGCAGTTTTTTTATAACAAATAAAGACCTCAACTGTAAGTTTTCAAAATGGGATATTTGGAAAAGAAGAATAATGTACACAACTTTGAAAATAATAATTTTATAGAAAAAATGTTTAAAATTTTTTAATTTAATAAATTTATCGTTTTAAATTTAATTTTCTATAAAAAAAATTAATTTTTTCGTATATTCAGCGGTTTACGAGAAATTTGTGTAACAACAGCTTGTTGATAATAATGTTGCTTGCAATTTTAATTAATACCACGGGAAAAAAAGTTACAAAGGAAAAAAAAATGAATTTAATTTTGAACTTAAATTTAATTTAATTTTAATTTAAATTTGTGTGATTTATGTTTTCAACATTTTTTAACTAAAATTTAAACAGTTTTTTTACAAAAAGTGACGTTTTTCAGTTAGTTTTACTGGACTATGTCGAAGAGATGGAGAGACGTCAACTTACCCTGACATTATCGAAATGGACCATGCACGTTCCCGAAGCTTTGATTCCCAATTTGTCTTCGGGTTTGGCCACGCTCAGTCCCGGTGTCTCTCTGTCCACGAAGAAAGTCGTGATTCCTCGGTAACCCTTTGTTGAATTAATTTTAAAAAAATTAACAAATCAATTTTTTTTTTAATTTTTAATTTTTCGAGAAATCTTTGTCGCGAATTATTCTCTTCGGTTTATATTTATTCTTTTATTAAATTATTAACTCTCTCACCGCCGAGGGTTTCGCGTTCGCGAAGACCAAAAAAACTCCGGCGATGTCAGAATTCGATATCCACATTTTGGTCCCGTTTATAACGTAGTCGGAGCCGTCCTTCTTCGCCTCGGTTTTCAACGAAAAAGCATCCGAACCGGAGCCTGGCTCTGTTAGACAGAAGCTACCAGCCTAGAAGTGCAATTTTTAAAAATTACATTATTCTTTTAATATGAAGTTTCTTTTCTTTTTTTTTTAATTTTTTAAATATTTTTTTACATTTACATTTTTATTATTTAGGAAAATTAGTTTATTAGTTTTTTAGAAACTTTTTTTTTAATTAACCGAATTGTAAAAATGATTTTATAAAAATTTATACACTATTTTGTACGGAAATATTTATTATTCAATTTTATACAATAAAATTATAAAATACTACAAATTGTATACATTTCTTATCAATTTTGTACAAATTGTATAAATTTGAAAGTTGTATAGAAATTTATACAATTTGTATTTGTATTTGTACAAATTGGATAAATTTAAAGATTGTATAGAAATATATATAATTTGTATAATTTCAAAATTGTATAGAAATCTATACAATTTATACAACAATGTAAAATTTTATAATTTTTTTATTGTACAGAATTGTATAATTTTATATAGAATTGTATAAATTTCAAAATTTTATAGAAATTCATACAATTGTATTGTATATTGTATTGTTTAAGTTTCAAAAATTTATAACAATTTATATAATTTTATTATAAAATTTTTAAATTGTTTATAAAATTGTTTGTACAATTTCATACAATTCTATTCATAAATACGAATATAAAATAATATATAAATTACGAATAGAAAATTAAAAAAAATTTCTTTCAACTCACATATGTTTGGGCAAGTTTAGGCAAATATTTTTCCTTCTGTTCCTTCGTTGCAACTTTCATCACTAACGAATTAACGAGAGTATTGTGAATATCGACGAGAGCTGCGACGGCTCCATCCACTTTTGCAACCTCTTCGACCGCCAAAATCGTCGTCATGAAGTTACTTCCGGTTCCGCCATATTCCGCTGGTATTTCGAGGCCCATCAACTGTTTGCATTTATTCAAGAATTTGTATTAAATTGCATTTTACGAGCAAACTATTTTAAAAAACTTTTTTAAATATATAAATTTGTAAAAATATATAAAATATATAAATATATAAATTTCAGGGATTCGAACAGAAAAATGTACTGACGAATAGAATTTGAACAAATTACTATCCACTGGTAATGAATATTTGTTAAAAATTTGAATTGTTAACTAAACACGTCAAATAAACTGAAATTTTAACATTAATGTTCATAATAATTTTAACAATAACATTTTTTAATTTAGATTTGCTATCACTGCTATAGATTGACTTTTACAACTATTTTCTTTTAAATGAACAAAATTTAACGCGTTATTAAGGTATATTTCATCATTCGACATATTAAAAAAAATTAAATTCTACAATAAATTTTAATTCTCAGTGCCTGTATAAAATTTTTTTCGTTATGAAAGATTTTGCATAACATGATTTAAGAATTCGTCGGAATTAATAATATATAAAAATAATTAATAATATATAAAAATAATTAATAATATATAAAAATAATTAATAATATATAAAAATAATTAATAATATATAAAAATAATTAATAATAATAATAATAATAAAATAGGACGATAAAGATAGTTTCGATTGTGTAAAGTAAAGCATAAAAATCAATTTGGCTAACCCCATTATCGAATAACATTTTTAACACGGAATCGTCGACTTTGCCTTCCTTCTCCATTTTCCGAACGAGCGGTGTTATCTGCTCTTTAGCCAGTTTCGCCACTGTTGTTGATCAATCGAATCCCGATATCGTATCAAAAAATTAACAAAAACAAAAAAAAATTGAACAAAATCGTCGAAGGTTGTTCAAGAAAAAAAAATGCAAAGAAATAAACAAAAAAATTGAATAAAATTGTAAAAGGTTGTTTAATAAATAAAATAAAATAAAAAATACAAAAAAAAAAATCAACAAAATAAAAAACAGAATAAAATAACCGAAGGTTTATCGAAAAAATATCGTGAATATCGATAATCGAACAATTTGAGTCCTCAATAATAATTTATAACATTTTTTATTTTCCAGAGAGAAATCCCATGAGATTTTGTTTTCGTACCAGTTTCCTTCATCATCAACTCATCGTCCGTAAATTGAGTCAAAGGTGCGGGAGCGTGCTGCCTCGATGCCGGAGCACACACGTGTATTTCCCTCTTTGCATTTCTTATCAATTGCCCTGGAATCTGTAATAAAATTGTTTAAAATTTTTTTAAAATTATTTTCAACGTTTTCTCGTTAAAATTTTATATCAATTTATTTCAATTTATTATTACACTTTATTGTCCTTGTTATTATTTATCAGGGTATTAGAACAATAATAATATTGTTATCGTTTGTCATTATTTATGTTATTTTATTGTTATTATTTGGTCTACGATAATGTTTTTCATAAATTAATATTGTATTCGCGTTATGCATAAAAATTATGACGTCGAATGAATTTATTTTGCCAGATAAAATGGACTTTTATTTATTTCAATTTAATTTCAATCGAAACAACTGAATTGGAAACAATGAAAAATTATATTTAGTTATTTTAGTAATTTTTTTATTCTCAGTGTGCAAGGAAATAACGACGTGAGATAAATCTATTTTGCCAGATAAAATTGACTTTTATTTATTTAAATTTCATTTCAATCAAAGAAATTCAATTGCAATTAACCAAAAATTAAAATATATTTCAGCAATATTTTAATCTCACTACGCAAGAAAATAACGACATAACTTGTGTTTATCTTGGCAAATGAAATTGACGTTTATGTATTTAAATTTAATTTCAATTAATTCAGTCGCAATCAATCAAAAATTACTTTTCGACATTTCAGGAAAATTTTATTTCCAGTGTCCAAGAAAATCACAACGTCAGATGAATTTATCTTGCTAGATTTAATTGACGTTTATTTATTTAAATTTCATTTTAATCAAAGAAATTTAATTCCAATCAATAAAAGATTATATTTTTCATCATTTCAGCAAAATTTCATTCTCAGTGTACAAGAAAATAACAACGTCAGATGATTTTATCTTGCCAAATTTAATTGACGTTTATATATTTAAATTTAATTTTAATTAAAGAAATTTAATTGCAATCAACCAAAAATTATATTTTTCGTCATTTCAGCAAAATTTTATTCTCAGTATACAAGAAAATAACAACGTCAGAGGATTTTATCTTGCCAAATTTAATTCACGTTTATATATTTAAATTTAATTTTAATCAAAAAAATTTAATTCCAATCAACCAAAAATTATATTTTTCGTCATTTCAGCAAAATTTCATTCTCAGTGTACAAGAAAATAGCAACATCAGATGAATTTATCTTGCCAAATTCAATTGACGTTTATTTATTCAAATTTCATTTGAATTTTAATTGCAGAAATTTAATCGCAATCAATAAAAATTGATATTTTTTCGTCATTTCAGCACAACTTTATTCTCACTGTGCAAGAAACTATAACGACGATGCCAACAGATCGGGTCAACGTGCGTGAACAGTTGTCCATAAGTCATACGTGGCACGTGAGAGGTACAACCATGGCATCGATTCAACGACGAGGAAGGAGAAAAAATCATCTTAAGAACTTACATCGCGTGAAAAAATAAAAAAAAGAACACGTCCACACTGGTGATTCCAAAAAAAATATTTATTTTTCCTCAAAAGAAAGTAAACCTATTATTATTTTTATTATTTTTATTATTATTATTATTATTTTACTCACCCTGCTTATCGTCGATCTGAGTGAATTCATTGTGCACTCAAGTTTAATTCGATATTAATTAAATGTAATTTAATTTTATTTAAATTAAATTTTATTCAAATTAAATTTTATTAAAAATGAATTCAATTCAAATTTAATTTAATTCAAATTTAATTTAATTAAAATTTAATTTTATTTAAATTTAATTTTATTAAAATTTAATTTTATTAAAATTTAATTTTATTAAAATTTAATTTTATTAAAATTTAATTTTATTCAAATTTAATTTTATTCAAATTTAATTTTATTTAAATTTAATTTTATTTAAATTTAATTTTATTCAAAATCGTTCCAGGAGAGAATAAATGGGCGAGCTGTGGTCGCGGGTCGTAAATAAGCGCGGGCGAGGACTTTCGGAGGCGGAATGCGCGGAGATCGTCGCGGAACGGGCCACCGATCGACCGGTCGTTCGTTTTTTTTTTGCTCGCACCGAAACGAGTTATCGAGAGCGCGCTCCAGCGGGACAGCCTTCCAACAGACTCGACACGCAAAACGCGCTCGCGGGGGATCGAGTCTTATATAATTTATTAATTATACATCGAGATGGAAAGCGATGGAAAAAAAATCGTTCGATTTTTTTTATCAGTGAAGATCGCAGAAAAATCCTCTCGTCGATAATGGAACGATTTGTTTGTTTTATTGGTTTTTGGATTATTCGATTATTTTTTAAATTATTTTTTCGACGTTGGGTGTAGTTGGGTTTTACTCATTACCGTCGATTTAACAAAAATTTACTTATTTATTTATTTTTGTTTGTTTTATTGGTTTTTGGATTATAAGATTATTTTTTTAATTGTTTTTTTTTACGTTGAATTTAGTTGAGTGAACGATTTCGAACCACTCGTGACCGTCGAATTGACAAAAATTTACTTATTTATTTATGTTTGTTTGTTTTATCGGTTTTTGGATTATTCAATTATTTTTTTAATTAGTTTTTTTGACGTTGGGTTTAGTTGAGTGAACGATTTCGAACCATTCGTGATCTTCGAATTGACATAAATTTACTTATTTATTTACTTTATTCGTTTTTGAAATATTCAATAATTTATTTTATTATTCTTTTGACATTGGATTAACTTGCATGAACGATTTCGAACCACTCGTGACCGTCGAATTGACTAAAATTTACTTATTTATTTACTTTATTCGTTTTTGAAATATTCAATAATTAACTTTATTATTCTTTTGACATTGGGTTTACTTGAATGAACAATTTCGAACCACTCGTGATCTTTGAATTGACACAAATGTACTTATTTATTTATTTAATTCGTTTTTGAATTATTCAATTATTTTATTTATTTATTCTTTTGACGTTGGGTTTACTTGAATGAACTATTTTGAACCACTCGTGATCTTCGAATTGACAAAAATTTATTTATTCATTTATTTTTGTTTATTGTATTCGTTTTTCCAATTATTTTTTTTATAATTTTTTTGACATGATATTCGTTGAAAACGTTGGAGAGATTCTGGTCAGTGATAAAAAAAGGCTTTCGTTTGCTCGCGATAACAACTGAGCGACTGGGTATGTCGACGTTTTCGAAATAATTGTTAGTCGCGTAGCGCAAGCGATGAAGAGGGGGAAGGCATTGAGATAAGGATGGAAATTTATTCAAGACTCGGTTGAATAGTTATTTCTTTGCAATCTCACAACTTGTGTATTTATATACACTATTTTATTTCTTGTGAAGAAATAAATTACTTAAAATTTAATAATAATTATTAAATTTTTTGAAATAATTATTAAAAATAATTAATTATTAAATTTAAAATAATTATTTATTTCAAATTATAATTTTATTTTAATAATTGTATTATAAATAATAATAATTTTATTAAAAATAATAAAGTATTTTCAATTTTATTTAACATAATAAATTATTTTAAATTATATTTGAAATAATAAATTATTAAAAATTTTATTTAAGATAATAAATTATTTAAAATAACTTAAATAATTAAAAAATATTTAAAATAATATAAATAAATTAAAAATATTTAAAATCATATAAATAAATTTAAAATATTTAAAATAATATAAATAAATTTACAAAATTTAAAATAATATAAATAAATTTAAAATATTTAAAATAATATAAATAAATTCAAGTCTCTTGTGAACGTATTTTAGACTTGGAGTTGGAGAAAAATCATTTTTGCTCTTGGTTTTTATTCCTTTGATATTGGGCACCAATTGGCAGGGTCAACTGAAGGCTCGATCTTGCGAGACGTATCGCGACGAGTTTGTTTTCGTATTCGTCACGTATCGTAAAGATTTCGTGCGAATCTGCAAACATTGAGACATATTTTTAGCAATTTAGGTCGTTTTTATTTTCTCGTATTTGCACTTTTCAAATTGTACTTACAGAGCAATGAATTTGCAAACAATACTATGGAATTCGAATAAAATAATTCAGACGATTAAGTCGGTCGTTGATAAGCCGAATTATCTTCTTGTCGACTGAGTGTTCTGATAAGAAATGCAGGAATCTAAATTATCAAATCTTCTGAGGAGCATTTAAGGTAGTTCTATAGTTTTATCGATTATTTTGGAATTTATTGAAAATTGTACAGCCATTCTTTGATACGTTACACATATACGTACCAAATTTTAAGAGGTTTTACCACGTAGAAATTGAGATATTTATTGTTAAAAATCCCTATTTTCGGTGCTCTCCCATAAGAGCCTGTGT
>JAPYYW010004791.1:0-10325 GCA_030522545.1 Cremastinae sp. A BG-2022a
GAGCTCGGAACTCGAGTCAGAGTGGGGGAAGCGCTCGAGCGAAAAAGCGGGGAAGCGTTCTTATTAAATCGTTCTTATTGGGGTAGTGAACTGTATTATTTTCAACATTTGAATGATTTATTTCTCAAGAAAATCGTATGATTTATTTTTCATATAGAAAGAGGTTTATTTTTCATAACTTTAATTTATTGGAACAAACTCGCTCAACCTTGGAGACAGGGTCAATTTTCTGTCCAACTATTGGAACATTCTACATATTCAAATGTTCAAGAATTTATTTGCTAAAAATATTGTTTAAAATTAATACATAAAATGAGTTTTCGATCACTAAAATATCAGAAAATAGTTTAGAGGTGATTTTGAAGCAGATTTTTTTGTTTATATCTTCTTTAAATATAACGATAAAGTATATAAAAATCCTTAACTATCCAACTATTGGGACTTTTACCTTATTGTTAGTATAATTTTTTAATACAAATAATGTAATCTATACGAATGTTCTCAATCAAATAATTTACTCAACTCCGAAAAAACAACCAAAAAACTTTAACAGAATCTTGTAGCAAGGCAGCTGGAGGTCGGCAGAAGATTCACTCGATAACAATAATAATTATACAAACGCGTACGTGCGCACTCGTCTCATTTATTTCTATTTTCTTTTCGCTCCTCTTTATTTCGCGTGGGAGGTATCGCGTTACGGCCATTTTCTCTTTCTTTTATTTTGTCTCGTTCTTCTTTTTTAACTCGCGGCAGCTGCGCAATTCGTGCTCGTTGCGCGCTTCGGGGATTAGCGAAATCGAGGAGACGAACTCGAGAAATTTTGAAAACGGGTGCGGACGAGTGTCTCGGATATATTGTTTCCCCCCGGGATTTTTCTGTTTCCGAAATTGCCCAAGGTAGTGTAAGACGACGCGGGCGTCGGAAAAAGCCGCGTGGGGTAATAATGCCTCGGGAAATTTCGAGATAAAAACGATCGTAGACAATAGCTCTGTTTGCGGTCAAACGGTTTCGTATCTTGCGCGAAATCGATACCCTGTTTGGAAAGTGCACGAAAGTTTGTGGATCCCGAGCCCGGCGCCAGGATATCGTCGGTCTCTTTGAAAGCTACCCGTCCAATTTCGTTCAGGAACCGAGCGTTCATTTTTTTCCATTTTTTTTTTCATGGGAGCTTTTTTTATAACAGTTTTCGATTTTTTAATGGCGTTTTCTCCCGTCGATCTACGGAGTTTCCAAAAAGTAGAACGTTTTCAGAATTTTTCTCGGGGCAAAAAAAAATCACCGAGAATATCGAGGGTGGTCCGGAAGCGCATTCGGGAAATCGCTCGACGTTCATCGGGCGAAATCACACACGAAAAACGTTTTCGAATTTGAAGAACGAAGGAGACTGGATTCTGAAGGAAAAGTGTGAAATACATATCAGGTATAGAAAATGTGTGGCTCTTTTTCACGACGATAAAAAAGGAGAAACTTTTTCTCACGAGCTTCGATGATACGCGAAGGTATAAGAGAAGAATTGCGACGAATATAAATATCAAACTCCGCTCTTGCGTAAATTTTAATCTGAATAATAAATGACGCACAAATTACTTGGCAAAAAGAGGCGAGCAGTAAGCGAGGAAGCTTCGCCTGTTCATGTTTTTTTTTCACTTCCTCATTCACGGAGTTGAAAATTTTTTTCCCGCATTATCTACGCGCGAGAAAAATGGATCTCGATCAATCAAAAGCGCGTCCTTTTTCGGCGTGATCCCTTATTCCCGTCCTTCCTCACCCTCCGATTTCTTTCTGCGCACCTCATCACGGTGGCTTTACATTTAAGAGCGCGTATGCTAATATTCCCCGGCTTCTCGAACGTTAAATACGAGGCTGGACGGGGATACCGGGGAAAATAAAAAATAAATAAAAAATTCTTATTACCGGGGGCTAATTATGCATTCCACGATCGTGAGGCGAGAGAAAGGTAGATTTCGCTCTCTCTCTCTCTCTTTTTCTCCCTTGAGCGAAAAAAATAAATAAAGGGCACGAATTTAAAGATCACCTGAGAGAGAGAGAGAGGAAGGAGCAGGTAGTGGGAAATCCACCGAGGGAATAATATTCAGGTCGTGAGTGATGTCGAGAGCGAAGGGAGGGAAACCCTGGCATTGTTCCGGGGACGTCTTCGGGTCCCTGAGCCTTCATAGAATATGGCATTAGGGACTGATTCTAACTCCAGAATGATTTTGGACCGAAGAAAAAAAATTTGGAGGGAAAAAACTTCGGATAAAAAGAGACGAGAATGAATCTCTCTCTTCTCCCTCGCTCTCGTTCTCGAATTTTATGATTCTCCTCTTTTTTCTCTCTCTCTCTCTATCTCGATGAATCCCGAGTTTCCAAAGAGACCGAAATATCCCTCTCGACTTACCTGACGGTCGCGGCGCAGTACGAAAAATCGACGCACTTTTTATGTATACACGAGAAACCTTCGCTGCAGCTCTAACATCGTAAAGAATAAACGAGAAGAAAAAGAAAGGCTCGTCAAATGTAGGTTACGTAGACTCGACCTTTTCCTCCAAATCCTTACGCACGACACGTACAGGGTGTACTTTTGGCATTAAAAAATACGTCAAGCACAATCGTTTCGTTTTTTTTTTCGACAGTGAAAATAAATTTTTGAAAATAGTGAATAATATATAATTTTTTTTTCCCTGCACGGCGTACAGTCAACCTTAATTATTTATTTTTAACGTGTAATCTTGTAGTATGAAGATGAGTGTGAGAGAAGAACAAGAGAGCAGGGCGTTCGGTTTTTCGTTGTTCGCGAGCTGTCTTTCGTTTTTGGTCGTTTATCAAATTTATTAATTCTAAAAAAATTATTTTTTAAACTTCAATAATGACAGTTTCATTTATAAATATTATCTCAACACGCAGTCGACTTGAACAAATAATAAATGCATATGACAGTATATAAAACTTTTATTTTCTTTTGTAAATAAAAACGTGCAAATTTGTGAATTTTTTTCGCAATTATTTTTAATCAGAGTATTTTTTTCACAAATATGTGAACATTTCTCTATTTTTCACCCGGTATCGAGCTTTACGAGGCATTTCTGAAATCGTTGAACCTTGCGCGAGTGTCTCGCAGGGCGGTGGCGGGCAGGTAGAAAAGTCGCTCAATGATATCGTGTCCGGGCGCGAGCCACGAAGAAAAGAAAAACGAGAGAGGAGGGAGAAAGCAAAAGTCTTTCGTATGTATGCCCCAAATAATATCAAAGACTGGATCGTCGTCGAAAAAAAGAATACAGGAGAAGAAAGAGAAAGGAGAGAGAAAAGGAAAAGACGAAGGGCGATCGAAAGACGTAGAAAAATCCAATGTACTGAAAAGAAGAAAAAGAGAGAGAGAGAGAGAGAGAGAGAGAAAATTAAAAAAAAAAACGAAAAATACAGGTCGCAGGTAGAACCGTTAGGCACACGACTGCTGATATTTCGTGAGCGAGAAAAATGAGAAGGATCCGGTACGTAATTCGTATCGGGCACGATTCGCGCAATTCTTCACGGAACATTTTTACTTTTTTTTTCATCGTCATTATTGTTATTGTTATTATACTTTTTGGGGCGTAACTCGAGGCATTAAGCAACCCCCTTGCTCGAGGTAGTTCTCGACACTTTTTACTCGAGCACTCTCGAACCCGCTTGTTCAGAAAAGTGTCCTATAGAGACTGGAATTTATGAGACATCGCTAGTCAGTTTTTGACGCACAGTCACGTGTCGTTGAACTTTTCTCTCCCTCTGCCTAAATTTCGTACGAGTATATGCATTATTTTTTTTGACGTTATAAATTGCAATCACTCCTCTCTGTTCTCTATGAATTTTCGTACACACTTTTATTCTGTATAATTTCAAGCACCTCGGGCCAAAAAATAATGGTAATTCTTCTCGTGGTTGAATCTCGCTTCCATCAGTCACATGAACATTATCTCGAGATATGTTATCATTGTTGTTCTTATTTTAAAGGTTTTTTAATATTGCTTTCTTAAATATTGTAAAGTATTTTTTTGTAACCACAAATTCCAAGGCATTTGAATTGAAATATGCAGATCGAGAAAAAATAATTTTCGTGTCACCGGAATTACTATCAAAAAACTTTTTTCTTTTCAAAAATAATCAAGTACGCCGAGTAATCAGATTTACTATCTTTCATTTCTATTAAATTAATTTCATATATCGAATTGAATTATTTGCATACATATATATTTATATATAAAATTTTTGAAAATACGTAATCGAAAAAATTGCCAAGCTCGTACATTAATTTTATTTAGAAAAATAAGTATTAACAAAAAACTTGGCATGCACGGCTGGAATCAATCAGTAACCAAAGCTTTATGTAAAGTATAGAAATTGATTCAGAAAACAAGACGCTAAAAAAATGTGTGCTATATACAGACTGACGTATTTATTTTTAATGTGAATTTAAATATTGTGTAGTATTTCGGTAGATTAAAGATAAATCTGTATCAACTTTATTTAAGAGCATCTAAAAAGTTTTAACAGATTGATATACTCAAATAATTTATTACGTATATATGAATATAATTTTAAGGTGATATGTGGCACTCAATTTTGAGTGAATTTTCGGACAAATCCCACGCTCGTATTTTTCAAGCAAATGAACTGAAATTTGAATATGTTATGCAGTGTACGCTGTACTAGGGCTCGATACTCTTGGAATTAAAAAAAAACAAAGTAAAAAATTTTTTTTTTCATTTTTTTGAAATTCCAAGAACGTCATGTACTAGTATAGTGTACATTGCATAACATTTTCAAATTTCACTTAATTTGCTTGAAAAATACGAGCGAGGGATTTATCCAAAAAATCAATCGAAATTGGGTGTTTCACATTAATATTCCTTAAGGAAATGTCGAAGATATTTGTGCAAATTTCAAAAAATATATTATTTTCACCGGATAATTTTACATATAATTAAATTTCCATGTGAGAAAAAGAACAACCCTCTGCAATCCTTTTTTAGCCAAAAAGTTAATGGCGCTGGAATTGAAATACATTTGGAACGAGAGAAAAATCGGGAAAAAAATATTTTTCGAGCCACAGCAGGAATAAATATTGTCGGAGCGGGGAAGAAAATGTTTATTTTCCGGATGCACTTGTTATGGCGTGGCGTTAAGTGGAGCGCTACGAGGTCAGAAAGGATCGTCGTAGCTTTTTTCGAAAAAAAAAATGCAACATATCCCGAGGGTGTCTATATACGCGGATTTTTATTGTCAGGGATTTCGGGTGTGGGAGAAAGGGAGAGCGAGAAGAGAGGGAGATGATCCGGAAACAATTCGCATCAGGTATATCGTGCGAGATCTCGAATTCGGTGAGCGCGAAACGCGAGCGCTACCGCGTGTTGCAGAGGCCCCCCCTGGGGTTTTAAATGTCGTTGCCGGGCGTGAGAAGTTTAGCCGATAGTTTACGAGAAACGCTTAGGGATATTACAGCGCATATTTTCGTTAGGGCCACCGTTTCCTCCTCGCTCGGAGCTTCAGGCTCCCGAAATCGTAACATTTTGATTATGAGAGCGCGCGATCGTTCGGTCGCGCCGACCGAGAAACATCGAGGGAGCGAAAAAGAAAAACGAGAGAAAAAAAAAACGAAAACAAGGACGAAACAGAATCGGAACGTTACAAAAATTCTGGGAGTGACTCTGAGCTTCGGATTTACGAGGTCGTAAGTCGAGAACGAAGCGGTCGCGTGGCGCTCCCTCGCAGGACATTCTCCTCTTTCCTCCCATTTCTCGCGGGATATGTTTTCGCTCTTCTTCTTCTTTTTTTTGAATACTCGGAACTGGTCTCGCTCGAGTGCTCACGCCTACGGTATAAAGAGAGAGAGAGAGAGAGAGAGAGAGAGAAGGGGAGATTCGTTCGGACATGTTAATTTCAAGATGCTCCAGGATTCTCTTTTGTCGGCGAGAGTCTCAAGGATGCGAAAGGTTTCCTCGAGAGGGGAAAACCGGCGCCTGCGAACTGTATTTCCAAAAAACGAGAGAAATATAAAAACGACAAGCTCTTTCGGATAAATCCTGATGGCAGGAACCCCTTGGACGCGAAAAGGGGCGAGTCCGGGCTAAAAAAGGCGAAACCGAGTAATAAAAAAGGATTTCAATTAACCTGGGACCCGTTGGAAAACTCATCATCTCTATTTCCAACTATATAGAAACATATCTCGGAAAATCTATATAAATCTATCGGCAAAGATCCTCTCGTCTTTCAGCTTAAACAGGGCGTATCGTTTTTTTACACAAACAAAAGAGTTTTTGTATTTTTGAAAAACGTTCATATCGGTGATCTTACAATACTCTATATTTATTTAGAGCATAAACTAAAAATAGTTTATTTGTTAATATATATATTTATAGTGCAATAATAATTTTCCGTATTTGAATTAACTCATCTTTAAAGGGGTTATACTGCTATACTCAATATAGTCAATATTTTCTATTATTGTTTACTTAATAATTCTAGTAATTGATTCTTAAATATTTTCAATAATTCAAAAAAATTTAAGCAAGTTTGACGTTAATAAAGCATTAAAAAAAATATATATATATATTGTTGAATCATTAATAACTACTATATTTTATTGAAAATTGGTCAATAAATCACTTTTTATTCTCGTCAGCTAACATTTTCAGTTTACCGAAGTTAACCATTTATTTTATTTTCAGTTAAATTGAAAATATTTCAATAATTATCTTAATATATTCTAGTTCTTTATCATTCCGAAACGAAATTTCTTTTTAGCTGTTTGAATTTTATTTAAAAAATAGTTCGAAAATTTAATCAATAAAATATTGTGATAAAGCTGCATATACTCTAAACAATTAAACACTCATTTAAATGGTCGATGAACTGTACAAATTTACGTCCTTTTTTATAGTTTTATTAACTGCATAAAACACAATCGATATAAATTTTTTATATCTGTATAATACCACTTGGAACAAACACGACCTTCTTAGCATTAAATGCAGAAAGTAATTTTTATAGTGCACTGATTATTAAATTTTAGTAAAATAATAATAGTTTTGTAAATTATATATGAAGTTATTTTTACCATAAATTCGTTAAGAGACTCTTGGAAAACGAGTCTTCAAAATGAAAGACCGACTAATCAGACTTTTGAAAAGCGTTCATTCCATTTTCTCGGCTGACACTTACACGAAATCTGGCAGTTGGCCTTTGACCGTTTCCAAAGATGTTACGATACTCGGGGGTGCCATTAGTGCTCGCATCAACGCGGAGTGTCCCTTCCGTCGGAAGTGAGTCTAGAAAACGCGAAGGGTGCATGACACGTTCCATTCGCGTGTAATTTTTCCTCGGCGGAAGAGCGATAGACGCGGGGACGAAATAAGTTCTTCGCTGGAGGAAATTCGAGAGTCGAATATTGGAACGACGAAAAACAGAGATTTTTCATATTTGAAGGGGAGCAGTCGCGGAGCGTATGTGCATACACATTACCTCGAAACACAAAAGTAAATGGCGCCACGTCCAAATGGACCGGGATGAAAAAGAGAACAACAGAGAAGGCGGATAGAAATTCGGGGACTGGTAGAATTCCCACAGGGGAAAAATAACGTGATACTTTTTCCTCCCAGGAATATACTTTTGGCGATCCGATTCGTGTCAACGAAGAGGACACTTTTTTTTCTCTCGCTTCTTCGCGGACTCTTGTCTCTGTTTAATTGATGCGACAATATTTGTACTGGCCAAAAGTTGCTCACCGGATCGATTTATTTAGGGCCAGGCTTTCGGGACCAGATCAAGGGGAACTTTGAAGAAGTTTCTTTGCTTTCTCATCTTTTACTCTTACTCTCTCTCTCTCTCTCTCTTTCTTCTTCTCTTTCATCCTGATTGTACCTGTGACCAGCATTGTTCTCAGTTTGGGTACACACTGTCTCTAATACCAGTTCAACAGTAGTCTCTCGACAAAACGGCTACTCCACTTCTCTCATAACACAACTTGTACTCTTGAGAGAGACCTGGGGGAAAAAAATAAACGGAAAGGAAAACGTTTGACGAGGACCTTCGTGTCTTCTCCGACCCGGAATTTCCGGTTCTCATTGTTCACTGATACATACAACAATCTCGTTGATACGAAAAACTTGCTTGAATAAAAAATTACAGAGACCTCTCATATTTATTATTCGTGTTGTATTCATTTTTGCATCATTTTTTATTTGTTTTTTTTTTCACTTTACTTTTCGTTTAAAATATTTTTTATCCTCGCTTTTGTACGATTTTGTAAAATACTGTGAAAAAATATTTGTGATCTGCTTAACGACGTAAAGAGGATTTTTAAAAAGTATGGAAAATTAATAATATTAACATAAAAATATGGAGAATGACCAAAGATGTAAAAGTGTATAATGAATAATTATCGAGTCAAACAATAATCTCCACTGTATTATTAATCTCTCTGTTGCATTCGTTGAAAGTAGTGTCCATTGTTCTATGAGTATAAATTATTGATTTAAAAAATTATTCTTTTGAAAAAAGTGCATATAAATGCAGCTCTTATTTCGTTCAATTCAAATTTTTTTATATTTATAATTCTCAAGTAGTTGTATTCAAAACATGAAAATTAAGTGTGGCTATATACTAAATTGTTTATACGATATAGAATATAACTATAGATTCCTAAAATAACAAAATGACGATATGTGACATATAAATGGACAAAAATTATCGTGTCAAAATAATTTCGATAAAGCCAGAATCTTGTGGGAAATCATCATATGAAAAAATATGTATTTAGGGTGTAAAGAGGGTTCGTTATGGAATATATAAGGCATAATTGCTAACCATAAAAGTTGTAGTCATCAAACACTTTTGATAGAGGTATTCATTAAATTATATCAGATAGAAGATAAATCCACGTGAATCCAGGTCAAATAATAAAATTGAAAAAATAAAAATTTGAATTCAATTCTTTTTGTGTTACATTAATCTTTAATTTTTTAACATTAATGCATTTAATGAAAAAGAATTATAAAATCCCAAAAAAATCATTAATTTATGTCATCTCATTTAGAAATACACACAATGCTATATCTATATCTTGTTTGATTGGTAAGTATCGGTGATACTTATTTCTTCGGCAACTAAGAGAAAATACATTTTCCTGCTGTGTATTTTCGATATATATGTAAGGATCTTTTGCGAGACCCAAATAGAGAGAAGAATGAAAAGGGAATTATTTACAGTTATTCGATCCTTTTGGGGCAACGAAAACATTCGTAGCTGTTGCGCAATCCATTCGCGAGATTTTTTACCTCAGAACGAAGGTCGAAGGTTTGCTAAGTTTGCTGAGAAGTGCCACAGAAAAAAAAGAAAGTTTCTCATTCCTGGAAAGAATTCCAGCGGGTGTCTATAGAAAAAAAAACAAGATGTTCGCACGTGCTCGAGGTGAGAAAATAAGAACCTGCGGTTATTTCTCTCCAAACACATTCATCCTCATCGTTTTCCCGTTTGTTCATAAACTACATTTGCATTCCCCGAAAAAGAACTATGAGTGGAGAAAGTGGACAGAAGATGAGAGGGAGATAAATGAAGAACAAGCAAAGTACGAGATCCAATTATTAACTCTAACACTTTTCTATACTATAAATAAATTTGTTTTACAAAATAAAATATAAATATAGTTTCATTTTGGCTAAAATCAACTTGCATATAAAAACAGAATTTGCAAACAATTTTTGTAAGACACGTTGAATGTAATTGTAATTATAGCAAAATGTAAAATAGCAAGTACGAATGAAGTACGAATGAAATTAAGAAAAAAAAGGAGATATATATTGTCATGATATTTGAATATTGGAGCGAAATTTAATTCGTATAGCTGTCGCTAGGTTTATCTCTCTGATTTATAGGTGTGGGTAATGAGTGAGAACGAGCAAGAGTCAGTCTCTCTAAAGCTAATATGTGATTCAGACGTATTCATCCAAAAACCCTGTCTACTTTCGAAAATAAAAGGTACACATTATATCTCTCTGGTTAAAGGCGTTTTCATTTCAAAATTAACATTTTATTTATTTTCCATTCAAAGTTCTATACCAAAAAATATAATCATTACAGTATGTGAAAAGTTTCCTAGTAGCCAGGGCAACGAATCAAAACGTTTTGCCTATAATGGACCCTTCTAATACCGATTATCCGATGAATACACATGTTGAATGTAATTGTAATTATAGTAAAATGTAAAATAGAGTAAGTACGAATGAAGTACGAAGGAAATTAAGAAAAAAAGAAGATATACGTATATGTGAAAAGTTTCCTGGTAGCCAGGGCAA
>JAPYYW010004792.1:0-10321 GCA_030522545.1 Cremastinae sp. A BG-2022a
CTCTTTTGTCTTTTCTTTCACTTATAATTATTTTTACGATTTAATTTATCAAAAAATAAATATTACGTATATTAAGATATTGGGAGGTAAAAAAAAATCAGTGAACTCGCGATTGCGTTCCGGTAACCTCCGTAGATTTGTCTCTTTTGTCTTTTCTTTCACTTATAATCATTTTTACGATTTAATTTATCAAAAAATAAATATTACGTATATTAAGATATTGGGAGGTAAAAAAGAAAACTCGGTGAACTCGCGGTTGCGTTCCGGTAACCTCCGTAGTTTCCGTGGTCTGAGTCTGTATCGATTTGGACTGCGCTTACCCGGAAAAGAGTCACGAGTGAACGTAGCTTCTTGTTTTTTCATCAAGGACGGGAATACATTATTTACGAATGTTTGCCACTGAGAAGCGAAAAACCAACAAATTTTCGAAAGTAAAGAAAAAAAAGAAGTGGCAAAATGCTTGTAAATCTAGGCAAGAGAGAAATTAGAATGCTCAATCCCGTAAAAACATTGATTACACGTATGTACACAGCTTTTGCAGCGGTAAGTTTTTACATGTGTGGAAGAAGCGGAGAAGAGCGACGAGGACGAGGGACCCGCGCGTTGGGGGTCACTAGGAAACCCTCTCCTTTCTTGGCAAACGCGAATGACTCATTCCGGCTTTACGAAGCAGTAAATAAAATCGTTACCGATTATCTTATAAAGCCCGAATACTCGAGATCGTGCGTGTATAACCTTGGGACCACCAGAAATCCTGTCACAAAATCTCCCGTCTCAATAATCTTTTTTTTATTTAAAAAAAAATCGACAACTAATTTATCAATTTACTAATTTTTTATTTCTTCACAAGCTATTTTTTAAAACTTTTCGCAAAATTTTTTTTTTTTACAATTTTGTTTTCCCTCTGTGGTTTAGGAATAAATGGAACAGACAATCCCAGCAAAAAGTAAATTCTTGACGTTAAATTCGTAAAAACCAGAATCTGGCTATTGCCAAGAAGTTGCCAATTTTTAAGGTTTTAGTTCGACTATTCATTGACAACTTGAGCATATTTTAACAATAATTTAAACATTTCTTATTGTTAAAGCAATTAAATCAAAAAAATTTAAGTAAAACACTTAGAAATTACTATCTATACAAAATGAACACTACTACGAATATATAAAAAGAAATTCACAAGAATCTCATATTTTTAAATTTGTATTCAGTACACATTTACGAATTCTCCATAAGAAGCAATGTTAAATCTTAAAAAAACGATTTAAAATTTAGCACAATATTTTTTTATATGCTTACGAAGAAAATATAAAAAATGTATCAAATTCTCATATTCTTTAAAATATCGTTCATACATCCTTAAAAAATCGGACAGTTATCCGCAAAGTTAGATAAATTTTGTCTTTGTGAACACAAGCCTCTCAAGACATTATTCCGTATTTTTCCTCGACGTTGATTTATCTGTTTCTTTTTTTTTTGGAAGGATGTTAATGCGAGCAAGCAAAAGGACACCTGTTACGAAGAAAACCCGTGAAGAATAAACAAAAAAATAAACAAGAAGAATCGATCGCGATGAGAATCATTCTCCATCGCGATTAATAATTTTCACTCAAAATTTATCGTCGCGCAGACATCGTTTTCTTTTCGCAAGATCTTGAGAACATTTTTTTCAATTCTCAAGGTCCATTCAACACGATTAACGCGAGCCGAACGGGGCTTCGCAAGTATCCAGAGAATGGCAACAAACGAAACGACACGTTCGAGCGAGTCTTCTGGATCAAGGATATCTAATTCGCCGAGTGAATATCCATTTTGAAAAGAATGTACAAATCGGGGGTACTAAACCTCGATGAGATTTTATCTTCGAACGCGATTTAATTCGTTGAGAAGGTGATGTGATCGTCGCTGAACAGAAATATCCCAAAAGTACGCAGGTATAACTGACGGAAGAATGATAATAAGAGGCAAAAATAAAGGCGGCAGGTTCGAACGGTCAGTTTGAACGCGGATGAGGAAATTTGCCGAATATGGGAACGATCGTCGATCGCGAAAGAGAGACGAGGATGGCGAATTGTAAAGGATAAACCGGTCGAAGCCGGTCATGGCGTTCGGATGGCCCACGCACGGGCGAGTAGCCGTGTACAGTCAGAGCGCCCGCGGAGCTCTTGCCGAGAGCTCGCGGAGAGCGAAGAATGCCTGACAACGGTCGGCCACGCTTCGACCGAATCGGACAACTGAAAGCTCCTCGACTACTCTACTTTCCCTCGCTCGCCTATCGCTCGCAATAACTATCCAACTGAAAAATATAATCCGATACGTAATAACAAGAACAACAGGAGCTCGAATCGTTTCGCGAGTCCGTGCAAGCTTTGTCCTTATAATGATAATAATAACAACAAAGGCGCGCACACACACACACACAAAGTATATGTTTTGTCAGTTGGCGAGCCGGGTTATAATTTCACGAGGAAAACGTCACTGGCGATTGAGAAAATAATCGAATTATTGAGAATAACGTAGCGCGAACGCCGCGAAGGGAAGCGGGTTCTCGCGCACTTATTTGAGGTTAAGAATCGGGTTTATCGAAGAGCTTAACACTTAATCGATAGATAACTATAAACATGCACAAAATATTGAACTGACCATCGGTCCTCTTGATGTTTACGCTCGTGCCCGTCGGGATGTCCCACATGTCGTCCATGATCGTTCAATCAATTTTTCCCACGGCGAAATTCACCGCAATCATGGAAGAGGTGTCAAGGGCTCGCGGGGTCCGTCAGAGACAAACAAGGACGAGGAGAGTGCGTATACCGAGCTATTTTTTTTTCCCGTCGCTGTTTCTTCTCCCTTTTATCCGGTTCTCTTCCTCGGAACGTGGATTCGCGAGGACGATTCTCCGCTGCGGACTCACGCACGGTTAACGGCCGTGCCGTGTGTCCGTTAATTTTGGTGTGGACGACGACGGTGGTGGCGGAGGGGGGGGGGAGGAAGGGAGGAGGAGAGGATAAAAATCGGATAAGAGAGAAAAGGAGAAAGAAAGAAGGACGTCGAAGCACCGGAGGCTCAGCTGAGCACGAAGCACACACGCTAAAAGGCGAGCGAGACGGATGCAGGCACGCGTACGTACGACCGGTAGAGAAGAGACTAAACACCCCGTTCCGCGGAAAAAAAATCTCCTCCCGAACGACGGTTGACAGTTACGAATGCGTGATGATTCAAAAATCCTCCAGTCGCGACGGTGTGCCCCTCTCGCGTGCGTTATGTTCCTTTGGCGAATATGGCCTCACGGCGAGCATTCCACACTCTGGCACACGCAACGCCAGTCGCGGCACGCGCACACACACACACGTAGAAGGCCGTCGCGCGCGCAAAACCGTTCCTCGACGCAAGTATATATGCTCTTTTTATTTTCTAGATTCCTTGGCGAAGCCCGAAAAGGCACGCCCGACTCTCGCGAATCTTCGACAGCGCGCTCTCCCTCGTTTATCTCGATTATTATTGTTCTTGTATTTATCCTTCGCGCTACGACTCTCGCCCCTTCGGACAAACTATCATCACTTCCCTCGCGAAAGGATCCCCTTTGTAATGAGCGAGATCGGACCTTCCGGCGAATTCGGTTCTCTCGGACCGTGTGTGCGTGTGTGTGTGCGCCGCGCACCCGTTTGGACGTTTACTTTTTCATTCGCGGGAATACACGCGCATCGACTACATCCTCTCCGAGTCGTTGTACGTTATTGACAATAACGGAAAAGATCTCACCGCCGACTAGCGGCCAAACCTTGCAAACGTAATTCAACGCGCCATCTCGCGGTAAAGCTTGCGATTGAGTGATGGGATTCGCGAAAACCGCGAATTTTTTAAACATGGAGGATATTTTTTGTTCTTCGATTATTGTTTTTCTTTTTGTATGTTCCTTGTGATTTTAATTATTTTAATGATTATAATTAATGATTATTTTATAATTTAAGGAATATTGATCACTAAATAATGATTTTTTTATAATTTACTCGAATAATTGAAAATGTTGATGATGAGTTACACGAAAGGACGCTTTTCCATAGCTTGTCGGACAAATGATTCAATATTATCGAGGTTTATCGAACCACTCTGATCTGAGAAGAGTTCCATAATTTTCAGAATTCTAAAAAAAAAGAGAGAGAAAAAGCGAAGAGTTTATGAGAATGAAAGAAAGAGTGAAAGAAATGCTTCGAGGATGTCTTACGTTTCTTTCTGATTCGGGTTTGGCAAAACGTTCGGCAAAGTGCCATTTTTCTTTGCCTCGAATACCTGAGTACGTGAGAGAGGAAATATTTATCTGAGCAGGCCTTCTTTCGAAAAAAAAACTTTAATAAATCATAAAAATGATAAAGTCTTGCCTCTAGGGCGCGATCGACGACGTCTTTGTCGAGGCCTGCGTTCCTGGCAACCGTGTGAGCGAAACTGCTCGTTGTTTTTCCACTCACGAGTCGATAGAGAAAAACCAATTCGTTGCCCTCATTCGACAAGAATTCGAACGTCTGAAATACAGTTTCGTTAATTATAAATAAGTAACGTAAAAAATTTATGTTCGGGTCATTTATTGTGTGCCGACTTGAACTTCGATCACAGAGCTGCGTGGCAACAATTCCACAACTCGATGTATGTGCGTTGCGGCAAATATGTGAGGGCAGTCAACTCCTCGTTCGATGAAATTTTCTAGAACCGCAGTGAGAAGAGCCAATCCGTCGACCTCGCTCGTTCCAGTTCCAAATTCGTCGATAATAACGAGACTGTTGGGCGTCGAAGCTCTAACAGCGACGTTTATCTAAAATTTTTTTCATTAATTATATACCGAAGAAAAAAATACAGAAAAATGAGAAAGAGCAGTAAAAATTTGGCTCGAGGACAAATACTTGACGCAAATCCAGGAGGAAAGAGCTGGCGTTTTGTTCCAGACTCCCGTCGGTGTGCACCTGCGTGAAAATGTGACTGACTATACCGATTGTTGCGGATTCGGCTGGCACGAAACTCCCAATGTGCGCCATGAAGACGATAAGAGCGACCTGCTTTAGATAAATGGTCTTTCCACAGGCATTCGGACCCGTAAGAATTTTCACGAGGCTTTTCTCGTTGCTCGAGTACGTGTCGTTCGGTACAAAATTTACGAGAAGCTCTTTCAACGGATGACGCCCACGTTCTATTATTATTTTCTTCGATTCGACCAATTCCGGCATCACGTAATTATGCTCTCGGGCTACCATCGCGAGGGATAACAATCTGAAAGCAATGAAAAAGAAAAATAAAAGTCATGAAACGTTAACATTTTTAAAACGATTTCAATTTGCATTACTCACGAATCCAATTCTGCGCAGTATTCTATCGATTTGAGAATCGATCCAATATGTTTGCTCATGAATCTGACCAGTCTCAGAACTATTTGAGTTTGCCTCTTAGTTATCTTGAAAACAATGTCGCCGACAGTTTCGTCCAAGTCTGCGATAAATGAAACAAAAATAAATAAAAGAGTAATTATTTGAAAAAAAGTTTAAAAGGATTTACAAAAAAGGCTCTTACCACGAGCTCCATCACTCTTGTAATGTCGCACTCCGTTTATCGTAAATTTAAACTCCATTCCTGAAGCGACCAATTCTTCGTCGGATACTGCATTGTCGGTGATCGCGAGGACATGACAGATATTTGGCAAATAGACCATTCTGCAGCTTTCCATGATTTGAGGATATCTTTTCATCTCATCTTCGGCCACTTTCGTTAGCAGCTCAGGCAACTTTTTTCTCATGTTGTTCACTGACAAACTTCGTTCATAGAATTTTTATAAAACAGATTTATATCTTAAGTATAAAAAGGTGGATTACGCTCGTCCAATTTAGGATCAACTCCAGCCTTTACAATCAGTTCTCCTTGAATCTTGCTCAAGTCAAAATCTATAATGTAATCCAGGAAGTATTGCACCACGTGCATGTCCGATGTAATGCTCTCGGTTATTTTTTCAAATATTGAGATGGAATTCGAATAGCCGAGAGATGTCAGCGAATTTCCAATGCAAAGCACGTGAGTGAGAGTCTAGGAAAGAAGATGTTGATACGAATATGAGAAGTTATAAAAAAAAATAGTTCATTCAAAGTTGGGCAGACTGAGAGTAACAACCTTTTGCAGGGTGAGCCAGTCATTGATTTTTGCACGTATTGCTCTGTAGGAATTGAGAATACTGCTTGGAAGACGATGGACCTTTCCTAAGTGTCCCTTCAGCATTTCAACAATGTTCTGACTATTTGGATCCAAAAAAAATTTGATAGCTTCGTGTCTTTTGCACAGAACAGCTCTATTTTTTGTTGGATGCTTCAAGAGTTTCCACAGGTAGTGAATTCCTGGTTGAGATTGGCAACGATTCAAAAGAACAAACAGACTGAGTCCGTGCTCTTTGTTCACAGAGTTTCCAAATTTGAACAAACTTGGATGGAATGTTGGCTTGACAATATCAAGTACTTCATACGTATTTTTGTCAACCATGACCAGATCGTTACTGTTTAAATGTGCTCAAGCCATTATTCAACATAGATTTTTGTATCAAAAAAATAGAAAAAGAAAAAGAAATTTACAGTATAATGTAAGAAATGTTGAGAAACTCAGCATGTCCTGTTGGATTAAGCGTCAATCTGTTCCAATTGGCATCAACATATTTGAGCAGTACTCCCAAAGAATGGATCATCAGACGAGAATTCAAATTGAAAAAAGAATTCAGAAAGGTCATTCTCTCTGTGCTCGTAGCATCGAGCGGCTCGTTGTTCAATTTTAGACGCAAAACTCGATGATAACAATTGTCATAGTTATATTCATTTTTTGTCACAACCATGAGACTCGGCCCAGCAGAAACACTGCCAGAAGAGGAGCTCGTGTTATCTTGAGTCATGGAATCAGCAATTATTAATTTTTTGACGGTATCTAAAAAGCCTTCAGGCATTCCTGTTGTCAACACAACGTAACGAGGCTCGGATTCTCTGAACAGAGCCTTCGTCATGCTGTAACTGGAATCGTCCAACAAGTCATCCATGACGAACAGCTCGGAGGTTGTGATATTGTAACGAGCAGCTCCCAAGTGATTCCTTGACCAAATCATCGTAAGAATGACCTAAGCGATAGTCTCATCACGTTGAAAATATTTCAAGAATCGGAGAGAAAAAAGGGAATATCATGAAATGAACGATCGGAAAAAACCTCGTCACGATCGCCTTCGGACCCAGAACGCTTCTGCGATTGCCTCGAATCGGTCGCTTTTTTCTTGTTGCACTCCGGATCGCTGGTCCCGGGTAAAATAGTCTCGTCGTCGCTGCTGCTCTCGTCCAAGAGACTCTCGAATCTCGATCGCCTTCGAAACATCATTATTGGTATAAAAAAAAAAACAGAATTGAATGAACAAAAAGTAGATGCGATTTTTGTAAAAACAAAAGGGAGAAACACACAAAAATACAGGAGGGTACAGTGATTCGTCCGAGCGGGGAATGTTGCTCGTATCACTCGTCGTTCCTCTTATTGTACAGTCGTCCATAATATGGTCAAAATTTGCGGATTTTAACAAAAATTTAATAATTCGAGTGTAATCTCTGAATAATAACGAAAATACGTAGGAAAAACGTAAAACTCTGGTTGTGTTTCTCCTTGACCACGGTCGTGCACGCAGATACGAAAACGATCTGCAGTAGATGCGAACGTGATTCGCAGATCCTCGAGCAAACAGGGAAGGTCAACGGGAGGTCAAACAGGAAAGTTGTATTTTTTCGTTCAATTAACAGAGGACGCCAATGAATAATTCTTTACCGACTGGTGGTGACCTCTGCAACAAATTTCTACAAACAGAATGAAATTGTGATACGAATGGATGGCAAAAAAACGCAATTCTCGAAGTTTGATGACAGAATCGTCGTTAAAAAGTGACTCAACGCTGTCAATTTTTCTTCTCAGTACTTCAATATTTATTGTTTTCACATTCTCATCGCTCCTCATATTTCTGAACTTCCGAGTGTGCCATTTTTTTGGAGCCAGGGTAAAGTTGGAAAAATTGAATAAAAACAACGGATTGATGTTGGTACGTGTGTGCGTATTTACAAACATGACACGCAAAATATCAGGTTTCCCATTGGATACAACGTATGATTTTTAAAGATCATTCAGGATCGATAAAATGTTTCTGTTCCTCTACCTTAGGTTTTCCGTACTTTTGCGGGACGGGGTTTTTCTTTTTCTGTTGCTTACTGTAAAAGAATATCGATTTGTACAGTCAATCAGTTAACGATAATTCAATTATTGAATCTCTTCTCTTCTTGAGGTATAGTCGTTTCTATTGGTCTATTTTATTATTGGAGCTGCGGTCGTTCGTACCAAGCTTTTTTACTTTTTTTACTTTTTCGTTTGTTCGCTAAAAACTATAATTTATAAAATATAATAAAAAAATGTTTAATACGTGTATGTAAACAATGGGATTTAATTGAAAAATTTGAAATAATAGATTATATTTCGAATGAAAATGTTATTTGGCGATGAATTATTTTGACAAAACACTGCTCGAGGGTCGTAAACGAAGAACGATAAAGAGCGTAATACGTACGACCGCAGCGGTGTCATCCTGTAACAAAATATAAATATTCGGTATGCATATTTTATGCGGTTGTTCTCCGTCACGTCGGTCGAGACGATTTCGACTCTGGATAATGCGCTAATTACCCTATGAGAGGCCTCCGGTTCACCCTTTTTAAATTCGAGATTCTATCGTCATTTTTTTTTCTACTACTTATATCCCTTTCACTCTATTCTCTGTAATTTTTCTTCAACCTCGATTAATCGATCGAATATTCGAGATTAATTTATTTCCGTCCCACTATTGTACCCTCTTCCAACTTCATTTTTACTCTGTTATCAAGCAAATCACTTGTTTCACATCACTCGAGTTTATTCTCATTTAAGCTCAAGATTTAAAAGTTTACACAAAAATATCTCGATGAAATATCCGTGGTCGATACAGCTCACTGTCTGCAAATACTTCCGCAAATCCTTTTAATAAAATTGCGCTTCGCCCCGCTTAAAGTCCCGCGGCCGATCGCGAAAAAGAGAGAAAAAAATAAATTCATTAAAAAATGAAGTTGGAAAAATCGGATATGAAAATCGTTGATGTTTTCTTTTTTTAACTTCAAAAGGAATCTAATCGATATTATCAATGAGGGAGACGAAAAATATAAAAATTTTGAAATATTTCAACGCAAGTATTCTAAAAATTATCACTCAAATTTTTAATACACTCTCTTCTTCATTTTTCACTATTTTTCGTGCATCCATACTCTTCACTTTCTCGCAATCACGCTTAAAGTTAATGCAGCTCTATATTACACAAGCAACACATGTTTTCTTCCGAACAAAGTGAACACTTTTGCCCTTGTTCTTGGCCAACGTCAGCTCGTACGCGCAGGGAAATTTTCTTCCTATTCGCTACGAATTGTATAAATTTCTTCGAACTTACAAGTAACTTTACAATGATTTGAATTTTAAAACAAAAAAATTAAAGAATGAACAATAGAGAATATACGTTGACACGATTTATAAGTAAAAATAAAATAAAATAAAAAATGAGCATTCGCAAGCACGGTAGAGAAACCGAGTGTTCCCTTCTCATATTTTCACTAATTGTACATATTTCATCTCATCGAATCTCATTCATCTCTCGTTTATTCAATTTGTCATAAACTTGATTTTTCTTGACGTAACGAAACATGGAACAGATCCTCCGTCCTTCCAGTTTTCTCCCAACATCATCACTAACATCTCGTCAGATCAACTTGATAATTAGTATAACAAGCGTACACTTGGAATCGATTTTCTCATGATTTCATTAACAAAATGTTAAAAGGCTTTTTTAATATATGACTTCGTAAACGGTGGCTTTTTTGTCACCGGAACCCGTCACGATGTACTTGTCGTCGGTCGAGATGTCACAACTGAGCACCGAGGAAGATTCTTTCGACTGCAATAAGAAATACGAGGTCGTGAAATATTGATAGCAAAAAGGATAATGAAACGGGAAATGAATAATAATAAAATTGTGAATGAAACAAAATAGCGAGTACAAACCTGGAAAATGGAAGCTCCGTAAGGGGTGCGCCAGGCATTGAGAAGATTATCCTTGCCCGTGGAGACGAACCATTTTCCGCAGGAGGCGAATCTTAGCGAGAGGACGCACGACTCGTGCAGATGAAGCTGATACTTGTCCGGCTTGGTAGCGTGAAGTACCTCGACGTTCGAGTTTTCCATTCCGACGGCGAGCCACTCGCCGGTCGGGCAG